>JAULAV010005380.1:0-29982 GCA_030789695.1 Scilla litardierei
AATCCACATTAGCGACATGTTCCGAAGTAAACCAAAACAATAATCTAGTCATTAGCAAACAATGCAATTTGCTGAAATTTCGTCAACAGTCACAACATCAATGATTAACAGCCATTTCCAGTGAGAATTTAACAAAACTTACGGAATTAAAATTGTAGATATGGCAGTTTTGAGTTCACATATAAAATTTCATGCAAAACTATGGAGTATGTGATTTATGGTAAATTATTTGGTAAAGGGTGTCAAAACTGTTCTGCAGACAGATTTCTGTGTCTGTGTTCAAAGCCAAGTTTGGGCATATTCTAGCTACAATTTCAACATAAAAGTTGCCATGGACTTTGAGAAAAACTTGTTATCTTTCCAACAAGACCAAAATCAACAAAATCCAAGATGTGTACAGGTAGTGGTGCTCGTTTTACTGAAATGTGTACAACTTGACAGAATTCCTGGCATGTTGCACAATTCGAATTTTTACCCCAACTTCCAGTTCGAATCAGAAAATGTGATGAACATGAAAGTTGCTCATAACTATGAGATAAATATCATATAAAATTTTCAGAGCATTCCTAATAGCCATTTAATCCCAGCACTTATCTAACATTTCAGCAAATTGTCAAGCATGCAACAAGAATCCTAGCTCTACAACATTCTTCCCAAATTTCGAAGAAAACCCAAACATACAAGCTTCTTTCCATCACCTATAACTAGAGGGAGAGGTGAGAAGTTCCTACCTCGGAGCTTCAAGTGATGCCTTGGGTTTGCAAGAAATCTCCTCCAATCTTGGATTTCCTCCTCCTCCTCCTCCTCCTCTTCTTTCTCTCTTCTTTCTTCTCTTCCTTTTTCTTTTCCCTTTTTTTTCCTAGCTAATTTCAGCCATGGGCTGAAAATAATGGAGAGAGGGGGAGAGAAAGGGACCTAGGAGAGGGGAGAGGGGGGGGGGGGAGGGGGGGGGGGGGGGGGGGGGGGGGTTTATGGTGTAGGGTGAGGGGAGAGATTGGGGGGGGGGGGGGTTAGGTGTACTTTGGTATGGCAAAATTATTGCCATACCCCCATTTTCTTTTCTTTTCTTTCTTTTTTTTCAAAATTAGCCATCCAAATGCTTGATTTTATTACAAGTTTGCCATTGCAAATATCTCATTTCTCTTTTTCACAATAACCCTTCACTTAAAGAAATTTGCCTTAAACCCAATCTTACAATGATACCCTCATTTGGGTATAAATGAAAAATCGAGGGGCAATTTGCAAATCTCTCCATTCCCCAGGATTGGTGTGCACATGTACGAGAAACTTGGATGAATTTAACGATTACTTAGTATTTGCACACTAGGGTTGTTACACCCTAACCTCCTTAGAAAAATTTCCGTCCTCGGAAATTTAGCAAAATCAGAAGAGCAGTCATTTATATACAATACCCAACAACTGCAGAAAATATAAGATACAACAGTCATTGCTCAAACAGGTACGGGTATTTCTCTTGCATCTCATCTACTCACTCCCAAGTTGACTCTCCCGGAGACTCTTGCTACCACATGACCCGCACCAAGTCAATGGTCTTCTTCTTCAACGTCTTCTGCCTCCGGTCCAAGATAGCCACTGGTTGCTGCTCATATGTTAGATCCGACCGTACTTCTATCTCTGAGAAATCTACAACATGTTTGGGATCTCCCACATATCTTCTGAGTTGAGACACATGGAAGACATTATGCACACCTTCGAGTGCCGGTGGCAATGCTAGCCGATACACAACTTCACCGACCTTAGCGGAAATCTCGAACGAACCAATGTACCTAGGACTCAGCTTCCCACGTTTGCCAAATCGGATGGTCCCACGAACCGGTGAAATCCTTAGGAACACGTAATCCCCTGGCTGAAATTCCAAGGGTCTCCGCTTTGTATTAGCCCAGTGCTTATAACGGTCCTGCGCGATGCGCAGATTCCCTCTGACTGTCTGCACCACATCTGTTGTTACCGCCACCAAGTCTGGTCCTAAAAACTCTCTGTCTCCAACGTCATCCCAACTTAAAGGAGACCTACACTGCCTTCCATACAGAGCTGCGAAGGGAGCCATGCCAATACTTGCTTGATAACTGTTATTGTATGCGAACTCGACTAGATGCAGATGGTCCTCCCACGAACCCTTGAAATCAAGCATACACGCTCGCAGCATATCTTCAAGAATCTGAATGGTTCTTTCCGACTGTCCATGAGTCTGAGGATGATATGAAGTACTGAAATTCAAACGTGTCCCCAGACTAGCCTGCAAACTCTTCCAGAAATGTGAGGTGAATCTGCTATCCCTATCGGATACTATACTCACCGGGACTCCATACAGTCTCACGATCTCTTCCATGTATCTATTAGCCAGATTCTCTGTTGACTGTCTAACTCGGAACAGAATAAAATGTGCCGACTTGGTCAATCGATATATGATGACCCAAATCGCATCATTGCCCCTAGGAGTCCGAGGTAGCCCAGTCACAAAGTCCATGGTTACATGCTCCCACTTCCATTCTGGAATGGGGAGAGGCTGCAACAATCCTGCAGTTCTCTAGTGCTCAGCCTTCACCTGCTGGCAAACCAAGCAGGACGCCACACTCTTGGCTACACTCTTCTTCATTCCTGACCACCAATAATACTACTTCAAATCTCGGTACATTTTGGTCCCTCCAGAATGGATAGAATATGGGGAACTATATGCCTCCTTCAATAGTTCTTCCCGAATCTCGCCACTTGGCACACAAACCCGGTTCCCAAATCTCAACGACCCATCTTCGTGAATACGAAAATCGGTACGAAGTTTAGCTTCCACTTGCTCTTGGATCCTCTTCAACTTGGCATCCCCTGATTGAGCTACCTTAATCCTGTTCACCAAATCAGACTGGATCTGTAGCCCCATCATAACAGTTTTCTCTCCTGGGAGTACAACTTCTATTCTCATCTGTCGAATTGCCCACCGAAGTTGTGGTTGAGAGGTTAGCTTCATTACGGCGGGTAATCTACTAAGAGCATCTGGCACCACATTCACCTTCCCAGGATGGTATAGCAGATCAACGTCATACTCAGCCATTAATTCCAACCATCGTCGTTGTCTCATATTAAGCTCCTTCTGAGTGAACACATACTTTAGACTCTTATGGTTAGTGTATATCTTCACGTGTTCACCTAGCAAGAAATGTCTCCACAATTTCAAAGCCAGGATCACTGCTGCCAATTCCAGGTCATGAGTGGGATAGTTCAGTTCATGCTCCTTCAACAATCTGGAAGCATATGCCACCACTCGCCCGTGCTGATGAAGGACACAGCCTAGTCCTCTGCCAGACGCGTCACAGAAAACTTCAAATCCACCCGAACGGTCAGGGATAGTTAAGATAGGAGCAGTGGTCAACCGATGCTTCAGCTCATCAAACGCACACTGGCATTCCTTCAACCAGACATACACAACATCCTTCTTCGTCAAATGAGTCAAAGGCGAGGCAATCTTCGAGAAATCCTTAATGAACTTCCGATAGTACCCAGCCAACCCCGAAAAGCTTCGAATCTCTGTGACTGTCCAATGTATAGGACAACCTTCTACTGCGGTAACCTTCTCAGGATCAACAGACACTCCATCTCCAGAGACTATGTGACCAAGAAATGCAACCTTGGTCAACCAAAATTGGCACTTGCTGAACTTAGCATACAATCGGTGCTGCCTGAGAGTATTCAAAACTATCCGCAGATGCTCAGCATGTTCATCCTCATTCTTCGAGTAAACCAGGATGTCATCGATAAATACCACCACAAACTTATCTAAATACTCAAAGAAGATCTGATTCATCAGCCTCATGAAAGTAGCTGGGGCATTCGTCACTCCAAAAGGCATCACCAAAAACTCATATTGACCGTATCGAGTACGGAATGCGGTCTTTGGGACATCAGATTCTCTCACCTTCACTTGGTGATACCCACTTTGCAAATCTAGCTTCGAATACACACGGGATCCACCAAGCTGATCAAAAATATCATCGATCCGGGGAATCGGGTACTTATCCCTCACCGTCACCTTATTCAATTCCCGATAATCAATGCACATCCTCCGAGTTCCATCCTTCTTGTTCACAAGCAACACTGGCGCTCCCCACGGTGATACACTTTGGCGATCAATCCCCTATCTGATAAATCGGTCAACTGATTGCGGAGCTCAGCTAACTCCGATGGGGCCATACGGTATGGAGCCTTCGCTATCGGTTGAGCGCCTGGAATCAGATCAATAGTAACTCCAGGGACCTATCTGGGGGTAATCCAAAGATGTCATCTGGAAAGATGTCAGGAAATTCTTCAACAACCCTTGGTAACACAGGCTCTGCTTCCATGTCCCAATACTCCACGACCGTAGCTCGGAACTTCAAGGGCTCAAGCTCGCTACTACCATCCCAAAACTCAAACTCTGGATGGTCAGGGATCCGAAAAACTACCCTCCTTAGTCTACAGTCTATGTTAGCATAGAACATCCCCAACCAATCCATTCCAAACACTGCCTCATAGTCGGGTAACTCAATCACCAAAAAGTCAGCATACAACTCTCGTCCCCCGATCTCAACTGGACAGTTCCGTATCCCAGAGACACTACAAATAACCCCATTTCTGGTGTGAACATTCCAACTAGCAGCAAAGGTGTCAACTACTATGGAGTGTTGTGTCACAAACTTCTTCGACAAAAAACAATGTGACGCTCTAGTGTCAAATAAGGACATAGCAGGGTAGGAGGCTACTCTAACAATACCTAAGTATCACAACAATAAAACTCAGCCAACTAGCTAAATAGAATAACTAAGGCTCAAATCTAATAGACTGCGTATGGGCAAGATTCATACCGGTGATCACTCGACTAGCACCCTCCGAAGTCTCTACTGGGGTCATGGTGTACTGCTGCCGCCTCGGTGGAGGAACTGCCCCCTGGTTCCCTCGTCGCTACTGGGGAGGTGGAGGGGGTCCTCTCGGTGTGGACGGTCTCGATCCTGACGGTGCCGAAAGGGCAAGCCACTTCGGCGGTGGTAGAAGAGGTCTCTGCTGTGTAGGCCGGACAGCTGTTGACGCCGGCGGCACCGGGGCATGACCCGACTGTGTGCAAAATCTGCTGATGTGTCCCGGCTCTCCACATGTATAACACATGGCACTCGTAACTCGGCAGTCTCTCTGCACATGCCCTGACTTTTGGCATTTGTAGCATGAAGGTCCCTTCTGTGTCGGAGGTGGAGCCCCCGGTCGCTTGAATGTCACCCGCTGAACTGGGCCAGGCGCAGTCCTCTACTGAGCAGCCGGTCGCCTGTCACTGGCTGGTGGCCTCCCCACACTCCGTAGGTGGGTCTCATGCTGTCTGGCAGCCCGCAGCACGGCCTCATGAGTCAATAACTCCTGAGTAGACATGGCCGCCCGAAACTCTACGTCTAGTCCCTTACAGAATCACCTGGCTCTGATGGCATCTGTCGTTACAAGGTCTGGCGCGTACTTGCTCAGCAACGAGAATTCTGCATCATACTCATCCACCGTCCTCCCATCCTGAGTCAAATGCTCAAATCTCTGCCTCAACTCATCCTTCGCTGCCTTTGGAAGGAACTTGGCCTCAAACAACTCCCGAAAGGTCTCCCAAGCAATGTTCCCCTTCAGTCGCCTCTCCTAAGCCTCCCACCAGTCTCTAGCTTGATGGGTCAACTGGCGCCTCACCAACTCTACCCAATAGTCTCAGGGATACTGACACATCGTCAGATCATCCTCAGTGTGTCACAGCCACTCATCTACCTCGAGGCTACTCTACCTGCCCGAGAAGTATCGCAGACGCAGTGTCCTGAACTCCTTGTAGCTCGATGGCTTCGACGCCACTGCCCTCTCCTCCATCTGACCCATGTGCTCTAAAATGTCCATCAGGACCTTAGCCATCAGGGCTAACTCTGAGGTCCTGTCACCCGAAGACTGCACATCACCAGCTGGGCTAATCCCACCATCAGATGTTCCGGTCCCACCGGAACTCCCGTTCCCACCTTCCATCTGCAGGCGAGAAATAGAACAAATGTATTAGTGTCGTGTACTGAAATTTTGGAGCCTTACATGTGTTCCCTTTACGCGTATCGTAGTGGGCGCGGACCTGCATGGGCCACCACAAAACCTGTCACGCCCCGCTGCCCAAAATAGGGAGGGTCGACGTGACAAGCCGCGGTATTAGAGTACCAAGCGCTAAAGTACACACCAAAGTCACGCAGGCCACTGGAAACGCTGAGGAAACACAGGCAGTAAAGTACAGACTGAACGATTAACAGAACAGTACAGCTCCAACACAGAAGGATAGTACAAGACACTACAACACAGGCAGTAAGGTAAAATACGACGAACAGAACATCCAAGAGTCACAGAGCACCGCTACTACATGGCCAGTACTGCACAAGTCCACTATACAACCCCAACAGCAAAAGCTCCCACAAAAGTACAACTCAACCCTACGGGGTACAAAGGGAACAGGGGTACAACACTGCGTTCATCACACACACACAACCCAAAACTACACCACGCGACCCACACTAACCACAACACTACGGACCCTGCTGAGACGAGCTGCCCTCCGGGGTCTCCACTCCCGGGCCCGCCGCCAGAGAACCAGTGCCTGGACCTGTAGGGGGAGGACACGTCACAACGTGCCCAGTAGGAACTCCACAAATCTACTACTCTAATCATAGTGCACAACAAGGAATCACAACAAAGGAAAAGGCATCACATTCCAGAATTACTGTTTTTTTTCTTTATAGGTTAGTTTTCATGCATGAATTCGAAACCTCAGTAACGGGTCAGACATCGGGGACTGGACCTCACCTGGTAAAGTGGGTGGAATGCTACGACTTTCCGAGATAAGCTCTTACGAAAGAAGCCGTTCACCAACACAACCAATCTTAACCACAACCGCACCAACTCCCCGTCGCTGAGGGCTCGTCGGGAGTGGCCCACAACTCAGCAGTCCATCCCCCGCATGCTCACTCGTTACCTTGGTTTCCCCAACCCCTCCTAGGGCACTCACCCACTTCGAGTGGAACGAGAACACCCTAGGTTGTCTTTTAACTAATCATTAAACCTAGAGTATGAAGCATGTAAAATGAGATCCAATGCATTCTTTTCATCGGGATGTTCACAACAACTTGCGAGCTTCATAAGCCATGAACATAAACATCCATTTCCAAACTTGCAACATAAAGTAGCATACCCACAGACAGCACTTAATCACTGATGAATCCACATTAGCGACATGTTCCGAAGTAAACCAAAACAATAATCTAGTCATTAGCAAACAATGCAATTTGCTGAAATTTCGTCAACAGTCACAACATCAATGATTAACAGCCATTTCCAGTGAGAATTTAACAAAACTTACTGAATGACAATTGTAGATATGGAAGTTTTGAGTTCACATATAAAATTTCATGCAAAACTATGGCGTATGTGATTTATGGTAAATTATTTGGTAAAGGGTGTCAAAACTGTTCTGCAGACAGATTTCTGTGTCTGTGTTCAAAGCCAAGTTTGGGCATATTCTAGCTACAATTTCGACATAAAAGTCGCCATGGACTTTGAGAGAAACTTGTTATATTTCCAACAAGACCAAAATCAACAAAATCCAAGATGTGTACAGGTAGTGGTGCTCGTTTTACTGAAATGTGTACAGCTTGACAGAATTCCTGGCATGTTGCACAATTCGAATTTTTACCCCAACTTCCAGTTCGAATCGGAAAAGGTGATGAACATGAAAGTTGCTCATAACTACGAGGTAAATATCATATAAAATTTTCAGGGCATTCCTAATAGCCATTTAATCTCAGCACTTATCTAACGTTTCAGCAAATTGTCAAGCATGCAACAAGAATCCTAGCTCTACAACATTCTTCCCAAATTTCGAAGAAAACCCAAACATACAAGCTTCTTTCCATCACCTATAACTAGAGGGAGAGGTGAGAAGTTCCTACCTCCTTGGAGCTTCAAGTGATGCCTTGGGTTTGCAAGAAATCTCCTCCAATCTTGGATTTCCTCCTCCTCCTCCTCCTCCTCCTCCTCTTCTTTCTCTCTTCTTTCTTCTCTTCCTTTTTCTTTTCCCTTTTTTCCCCTAGCTAATTTCAGCCATGGGCTGAACATAATGGAGAGAGGGGGAGAGAAAGGGACCTAGGAGAGGGGAGGGGGGGGGGGGGGGGGGTTATGGTGTAGGGAGAGGGGAGAGGGGGGGGGGGGGTTAGGTGTACTTTGGTATGGCAAACTTATTGCCATACCCCCATTTTCTTTTCTTTTCTTTCTTTCTTTTTTTCAAAATTAGCCATCCAAATGCTTGATTTTATTACAAGTTTGTCATTGCAAATATCTCATTTCTCTTTTTCACAATAACCCTTCACTTAAAGAAATTTGCCTTAAACCCAATCTTACAATGATACCCTCATTTGGGTATAAATGAAAAATCGAGGGGCAATTTGCAAATCTCTCCATTCCCCGGGATTGGTGTGCACATGTACGAGAAACTTGGATGAATTTAACGATTACTTAGTATTTTCACACGAGGGTTGTTACAGTTTAAATTCGCCTCCTTTCTCCGAATCTTTGTATGGTAGAGGCCTCTAAGGCTCTCAAAACGTTCAAGTATGGATTTTACTCTTTTATCTTGAGACGTTGCATACGGTAATTTTTTTTTCATTTACATTTGCTGTTTCCAAATGGAATTCGTTGAAACGGATGTCCTTGAAACTTAGAAAGTTTCTTTTTGGAATTCGGAGGGGTTAGTGCATCCTCTATTTTTGTGATGTTTGGGGGCAACAGTGTTGCATTCCCTGGATCTTCAATGTGGCCCTTATATTGGGCTTTGTATTGAAAAAATCATACATGTTTATTGTCTACTAATCATTTATGAGAGCAGTTTCAAAAGATGAAACGTATATGCACTTGTATATTCAGATAGACAGATTCATTTATTGTCTAAAAATTTTCATTCAAAACAGATTGCGTAATATAAAAGCTCTCATAACATGAAATGTTCTAAACAATTTGCTAAGATAAAAGTAAAGGCTAATTAAGCATGTCATCATTTTCGAAGTTGTCAGTTGAAAACTTGACTGGAGCATCAGAGGTTATCAGGTTTGTTTCAGCTTTATTTTTCTTGTTCTCTTTATACAAATCCTGGAGATGTTGCGGAGTTCGGCACACTCTGGACCAGTGGCCTTTTATGCCACAATTATGGCACTGGTCTTCCCATTCCCTCTTGGGTGGGGGTGCATAATTTTTGTCATTTCTGTGCCACGTGAACTTCCGCTTACTTTCATTATTTTGCTGTTGTTGTAAATTGCCCTTGGCATTTTTCTTTTGACCCCCCCGTCTATGGTCTTTCTTTTCTTTTATTATCTCTCTTCTTTTTGAAGGAAGAGGAATAATGAGCTTCTGGTAGGGGGCAGTGCCGGGGGCGCATATTGTGAGTGGCAAGAAGAAGCTCTCTGTTTTGCTCGGCCATGAGTAAACATGACAGCAGCTCAGAATACTTGATGAACTTGCGTTCACGGTATTGCTGCATGAGTATCGCATCTTTTTCATGGAAGGGCGTATACGTCTTTTCCAGTATGCGATTTTCTGAGACTTTCTAACCACACAACTTCAGGCGTGAGGTGATGCTAAAAGTGCTGAGTTGTACTCAGCAATGGACTTAAAGTCCTACAGTCTCAGGTTCTCCCACTCGTATCGTGCCCTTGGGAGTATAACATCTTTCTGATGTTTATACCTGTCCTCAAGGGCAGTCCATAGCTCAAATGGATCTTCGACCGTAAGGTATTCAGCCTTTAAGGTCTTGTCCATATGGCGGCGAATATAGATGATGGCTTGCGCCTTCTCTATATCGCTAACATATTCTTTTTCAGTCACAACAGCGATGCGGGACTTTGCCTGCAGGTGAAACTTTACATCTAGCTGCCAGCTTAGATAGTTTCTACCTGATGCTTCCAGTACTTCGAAATCAATGCTTGCAATATTAGCCATTTATCTAGCAGAGCACAAACATGCATGAATTAATAATTAATCAGAGAAAACATTTTCATGCGGAGGCAATATTTAACGAAAAACTAAATGTGTGGATCGGTCAGTCCCACAAGAAAGAGTCCAAAAGTCCACAGTCCAAATTATACAAATTTGCAGCTTTAAAAATGAAAATACAACTTTGGAAACCCCGTTGGTCCCATATGATATCTCCATCTTCAAGCGTGGCCTCCGTCTTCATGGAAGTTGGTCTTCTTTCTTTGACATTTACATAAATTCCTCACTACAATTTCTCTCAAAAATAAAAGAAAAGTGCTGGAAATAAAATGTGGGACTAAACAGCCGATCCAAAAAAACCACATTTAGCAATTCATGCAGAAATATTGTGCTCATCAACATTTTCATCAAACATTTTCATCACAGGCATCACAGGCATTTAATATTCGCAGAGATGGATAATTTAATCACTTAATAATTATTGGACCACTGGTCAACGTCATGCACCGTTAGGTTAGGTTACTAACGGCAGAGCGGTCGCAGGATCATCCTAATTATTAAGTTTTAAATACAATGCACAACCACGCATATAATATCCACAGAATAAGCCTAGTGATGTAAAGCATCTAAAGATGATTTTTACAGAAAAATCATTACGATGCAAGGGATGAAAAGTAAATGGGTTTAATCAATTAAATTGATTAAGAGCACAAAATAAACATTTTCTTTATCTGAGAAAAAGAGGTTCTCTCATCATCCCAAAAGCCCCCCAAAAATCCCCAAAAATTCCTCGCCTGCCCGCTATTTGTCCCGTAATTTACCGTGATTTTTCACGAATATTTTGCCCTCAAATCCCCTTTTTAAATTAATATTTAGGCTAATAAGTTGCCTTTTGAGGCGAGTTTATAGCCCTTTGCCTCTCCCAAATTTTTTTTTCCAGATAAACAAGCCTGCGGGCCTGAAGCCCGCAGTCGACCTATGGGCTTCAGGCCCATAGGCCTTTTTTTGGAAATCTGTGGGCCTGAAGCCCACAGATCTGCTGTGGGCTTTAGGCCCACAGATCTGTTTTTTTAAATCTGTGGGCCTGAAGCCCACAGATCTGCTGTGGGCTTCAGGCCCACAGATCTGGGTGTTTTTTTGCTGTTAGGGTTTCATTGGGGGGGCCGGCGCCGCCGCCGCCCCCTACAGGGGGGCGCGGCCGCCGGGGCCGCCGCCCCCTGCAGGGGGTGTGGCGGGGGCCGCCCCCTTGCAGGGGGGAGCGGCCGGGGCCGCCCCCTGCAGGGGGAGGCGGCCAAGGGGGCCGCCCCCTGCGGGGGGGAGCGACGGGGGCCACCCCCCTGCGGGGGGGGGGGGGGGGGGGAGCGACAGGGGCCGCCCCCCTGCGGGGGGGGGGGGGGGGGGGTTCCGGTGAGGTGGGGGGGTTTCCGGGGTTTTCCGGCGACGGCTAGCCGCCAGAGGGATCAAAATTAGGGTTTTGACCCTAAAAATTGAGTTTTTGGATGAAAAATCCGTCGTTTTCAAGGCGACAAATAATCCTCATATCGATCTTGCGAGATCTAGGGGAGGGGAAATCATACGTATGATTAAAAATATCGTTTTTAGTGTTTTTACCTCTATATCCGTCCTCCGGATATATCGACGGTTGCTCGAAGCCCTACGCGGATGACGACGCTCGATGGAGGGAGCCTTGCACCGCGCTTGTGGATCTCCCGTCTAGCCTTCACCTTCGCCTTCGCAATGAACGGAGAAAATTTTTGTGGAAAAAATTTTTAGAGTCGTGCTGATAACGTGTTATGAATCAACTACTGGGGGAGGAGCCCCCAGCTCTTTATTTATAGGCAATGGGGAGAATACAAGATGTGTTTACAATGATATGGGCCTATCTCTAGGATAGCCCAGAATCTCACCCAACTACGGTTAAATAACCGTTCACAACAATAATAAGTTTTAGCATTTACCAACTCACCAAATGCCTCAAGATGCTCATTCTTCACATTCAAATCCCCTTTCATGCTCTCTCTTTGAGATAATCCACATTTTATTTTCAGTTCTCCTGCTAATACCATAACCAAAGTATAACAGAGTTGGCTGTAAATAGTGGGTTATTTCTAAGGCATATGATAATTGAGCAAAATACTGTTTTTTCTACTGTCAAAAATTGCTTGAACTGGAAAATATAATTTCTACCCGGCAAAAATTGCTCTCTGAAGAAATTCATCAAACAGGTTATGGGCGTTGCCAAAGTCAAGCAGCTTCAAAGCCTCGCTCTTCTGCTCTTTGCTCTAGAAACACAAAAGAGCCACGAATGAAACAAAATCAGCATACCTTTTGAATTCCCTGCACCAAAAAAATTCTCTGTAAAAAAAAACGAAAAGATTTGAACTTTTTGAAAATATGTCTGCACCTTACCTGCACCTTACCTTTTGAATTGTCTGCACCTTACCTTTTGAATCAGGGACAACAACAGAGATTTTTGCCACCTTCACCTCTTTGAGCTTTCTTGCACATAATGAGGAGCTGCCAAGCAATGCGAGAGAAAGAGAGAGGCTGGGAGCTCCGGAATGGGGGTGACTCCGGTTGAGGCTCCGGCATGGGGGAGATCCGGCATCGGATTCAAATTCTTGAGAGGGGGGGGAGGGAGGGAGGGGAGATTTGATGCTGCTACTTGGAGAGCCCGAGGGTGTTTTGGCGGTCAATCAATGGGGTTTGGGGGGCTGAAATTTGAGTTAGTTCATTTTAGTTTTCAAATTCCCCCACCCCCCCCCCCCCCCCCAATTTGAGTTTTGAGTTAAAAATTTGAGTTTTCAAATTTTGAGTTATCATAACAAAATTTCCCCCCTAAAGTTTGTCCTAGTCATCAAACTTTATCCCATATCCAATTTCTCATATCTTATCCAATTTCTCTTATCTTATACAACAACTCTAAACAACGTCCCTCATTTATACCCAATATCTCAACTCTTATCGAAAAACTCTTATCCAATAACCCATGATAACATCCCTGTATATATATATATATATATATATATATATATATATATATATATATATATATATAATAGGATATACAAAAAATATGTTGGGACCTCCTCCGTGCGATCCGGGTGACGGCGTTCTGGGCGAATCATCCCGGCGGCTTCTGCTTGATGGATCTCATGGCAAACGGGTTACAGTAGACCTCCTTGGGGGGGTTGATCCCGGGGGGGCTCTTCCTTCGGAGGCCTTTGCGGATAAGGCGAGATCTGGCGAACCTCCGAGATTCCCTTCTCCGGCGGATAAGGCGAGATCAGACCCTTCTCGGATAACTCTCCTCCGGCGGGGAGAGGGCCTGGCTTCGGTCAAGGGTCAGGGCTCTTCCCCCTTACAGGCGGTTGATGCAAAGTCCGATGGTTGGGAATTCGTGAATCGAAGAAAGAAGAAGATAGGTTCCAATGGATTGGGTGGCAACGGGAAGTTCAGCAAGGCTGGTTTTGAGACAGGTGGGGTTAGCAGGAACAATTTTCTCCGACCAAGGCGCAATCAAAATTTATCCCATCCTATTGCACACAACGTGTTTGATAGAAGGTCTGTTAGACAGACTGCTGATTTTAAAGTGGCATCAATTGGTGAAAAACAATCGTGGGCAGAGGTGTGTTCTAATATTAGAAAGTATGACTCGGACACGGGTATGACTTATGTGCCTCCCCAACCTCAATCTGATGGTTCAGTCATGGCGCTTGTGCCTAAATCTGCATTGGCAAGAGGTGCTGAGCAGTGGAGGTCAACTCTGGTGGGATACGTACTGGGGGATGTGCCATTCTATGGGCAGATGTGTGCTTGGGTCGAAAAACTCTGGAGACCAAAGAAGGGACTAAAAATTTATAGTCGAGAAAATGGTTTTTTCTGTTTCAAGTTCGAAGATGATGGGGAGTGCGAGAGGATCCTGCGTGGTGGGCCTTGGATGTTTGATGGGAGACTTGTGGTAGTCCAACGATGGAGCTCTGCTCTCAAGATGGAGCGGGATATCCTTTCTTCTGTGCCAGTTTGGGTTCAACTCCATGGAGTTCCCCTAGGTATGTGGACACTCGAAATATTTAATTCTATCGCCTCAGTCATTGGAAGGCCTATTTGTTTGGATAAATTAACTGCTAAGAAGGAGCGCATTTCATATGCGCGGTGCCTGATCGAGGTTCATGCATCAAATAATATCCCTCGCTCGGTGTTGGTTGGCACGGAGGACGGGCCTACTATATCTATAGACGTTAAAGTAGAGGGGGAGCCTCCTCGATGTTCAAAATGCATCTGTTTTGGCCATTCTAACAAACAATGTCCTCTCGCTGATGAACTCCCTTCAATCCAAGAAGAGGGCTTAAAGGAGGGGGGGGGGGGGGAAATAATAAGACTGCTACGGACTTAGGAGTATCAGTGCAGGGCACTCAAGGCATTAATCTTGTGAATACTTCGGTAGTGGGAGGGGGAAATAAGCATTCACATGCGTTGATAGCAGGGGTGGCGGAGGCTTCATCGCCTGGACCTCCTGTGGCCAAAATGATTTCATCAAATCCTTCGGATGTGGGGATTCAGAAGCAAAGCGGAGTAGTGCAAATCCCGGTTGATGACCTTGTCCATGAGGTGCCGAGTTCACTCAGACGGCTGGATGGAGGGGGGATTTCGGACCCTGTAGCTTCACCCGTTTGCGTCTTGGAAGTGCAGCACCAAGTTACGGTGGATGAGGTTAGGAGTAAGGATGAAACAGACCCTGTGGTAGCTCCCAGTACTTGCAGGGTAGCCAAGCTTATTCCCCCAATTATGGAAGAGATTTGCCTTACTCGGCCCCTCCCTTCTCTATTAGAAGACCCTGCTCGTGAGGGAATGGAGATGTTGCCTGGGTTAATAGCTATTGATAACCCTGAGTGGGATTTAGAAATGGAGGAGCAAGCGCGCAACGTTGAATCAAGCCGGTCGCTGAAGAAGAAACTTGATACTATCCCATTGGCCTCCAGGAAGAGTAACAGGCTTCTGGAAAGTGGCCAAGGCAGAAAACACACTGTTAGCCAATGACAGTCTTAATTTGGAATGCCAGGGGGCTGAATAACTTGGGGAGGAGGCGGGACCTGCGGATACTTATAAAGAAACATGGTCCCTCAGTTTTGGTCCTTGTAGAGACGAAGCTCAGACCGGATTCTAAATTGGTGAAGTTTATTATCCCAAAAAATTGGCGATCCTTTAACAACTTTGACCTTTCTACTGGTGGCCGCATTCTTATGGCTTTCGACCCTGCTATTTGGAGTACTTCCTCTATGTCCGTCTCTCCTCAGCATTTATCTGTCTCCTGCATGAATATGGGGGGGTTTGAATGTGTCATCACTGGTGTTTATGGGTGCAATTCCATTATGGAGAGAAAGGAGTTATGGAAGAGCCTCGAAACGGATAGTACTCTACGGGGTAACTCTCCCTGGCTTGTTGGGGGGGATTTCAATAGTGTGCTGTATACAAGTGATAAGATCGGGGGGCGGAAACTGTATGAGGCCATTGTTCAGGACTTCTCTGATTGTATTAGCAATTGCTCCCTCCTTGAATTAAAGAGCACGGGAAACAAATTAAGCTGGTGCAACAACCGGGTGGGAGACGGACGCATTTCGGCTAGGCTTGACCGGGTTTTTGGAAGTGCGGAATGGATTAATTTGCTCCCAGACTCTTATGTGAACTATATTGATGCTTGTTCTAGTGACCACTCACCGATGGGCGTTCATTTCCATCTTCAGGTACCGTCTGAACCTAAGCCATTCAAATGTTATAATTATTGGTACTCTTGTCCAGGGTACAAGGATATTATTGCTTCTGCATGGGCCAATTATGTAGAAGGAACCCCTATGTTCAGGCTAGTTCTTATGCTAAGAAATGTAAAGCTTGCTCTCAGAGAATGGGCAAAGAAGCATCATGCTGATAAGGTTGTGGAAAGCTACAGGAAGAGACTTGCTGAAATTCAATGTAATCCGAACATCCATTCGGACCAAGTGCTCCAACAAGAAGAATCTGGTCTCTTTTTAAAGTTGGCCCATGCTCTGAAGCTAGAGGAGGAGATGTTCAAGCAAAAAAGCAGACAAGATTGGCTCTCTCTTGGAGATAGAAACACTAAGTTCTTCTTCAATTCGATGAAGGCTAGATCTTCCCGTAACAACCTGAATCATCTTGTGGATATTAATGGAGGCCGAAATATTGTCTATGGTGAGCTTAGGGAGGAGGCGCCGGCCTTCTTTAAAGATTTATATACTCAGTCCAATTACTTGAGATCCTTCTCTAATCTTGTGCCCAAGCGTATTCTGACTGGTGAGGCCTCTGCTTGGCTTGCTAGAGGTGTATCTTCTGAGGAGATTAAGGATGCTGTCTTCCAAATTGGGCCGGATAAGGCCCCCGGGCCGGACGGATTTAATGGCTTCTTCTTCCAGCGAAATTGGGAATTGATTGGTGCTGATGTGACTACTGCAATTAAATCCTTTTTTACTTCAGGTTCTCTCCTCAAGCAGATAAATCATACCTTTCTAACTCTCGTGCCAAAGAATTCCAATGCTTCTGGTATGGGAGATTATAGGCCGATTGCCTGTTGCAATGTGCTTTATAAGATCATTAGCAAGATCCTCTGTAACAGGCTGAAGGCTGTGGTACATGATCTAATATCACCAAATCAAGCTGCTTTTCTCAAGGGGAGACTTCTCTCGGATTGTACTCTAATTGCTCACGAACAGATCAGAGATTTCAATAACCCTATGGGGGGTAGAGCTTGCTTAAAGCTGGATTTGAGGAAGGCTTTCGACAGTGTGAATAGGGATTTCATTCTTTATTTTATGGGCCAGCTCGGTTTCCCTGGAGGCTTCATTTCGTGGATTCGAGAATGCATTACTACTCCATCCTTCTCGGTAATGGTAAATGGGTCCCCTTGTGGTTACTTTGGGAGTAACAGGGGTATCCGTCAAGGGGACCCGTTATCCCCCTACCTTTTCGTTATTGTCATGGAAGCATTTTCTATTCTGGTGGATAAAGCAATTACTGGCCGAAAAATCACCCCTATGAGGCGTTCAGGTTCTATTTCTCACCTCTTATTTGCTGACGATCTATTGGTGTTTTGCCGTGCAAATAGAACTTCTTTCACTGGCATCAAAAATCTGTTGGATGAATTCTCCAATTATACTGGCCTTCATGTAAACTGGGACAAGAGTGCTTGTATTTTTAGCAAAGGCGCGAAACATACAGATATCCTCTCTGATATGTTGGGAGTCAAGGCGGTTCCCTCTATTACTACTTATCTGGGCCTGCCATTGTCTCTGAAGTACCCTACAACCCCAAATTATAAAAAGCTTGTGGATAAATGCAGGAAGAAGATGACTGGTTGGGCTTCTTCGGTCCTTTCCATATCTGGGAGAATTGAGCTTGTCAGATCGGTTATTCACGGTATGGTTTCATTCTGGATGCAGGTTTTTCACCTACCTTCTAATGTTCTCAGGACTATCTCGAGGGCTTGTAGAAGATTCATTCTTGGAAATTCAAAGTCTTGGGCTTGGGATGATCTGTGTAAGCCTAAATCAGAAGGTGGAGTTGGAATTCGTATGCTAGAGGACCTGAATGCGGCTGCGGGGGTTAGACAGACCTGGAGATTCTTAACATCTGAATGCTTATGGGCGAAGCTGATGAGGAGTAGATACGGCCAGCCGGGGGGGTTTTTTTCGGCCAAAAGCTCAGCTTATTATTCAGGTTCTTGGAAGAGGCTACTCAAATGCCGGCTTGTGTCTCAAAAACTGATAAAGAGGGTGGTTCGAGATGGGCGTTCTACTAAATTTTGGCTCGATGCTTGGCTAGACGACAGGCCTCTGCGTGACACATACGCTGTGCCTCCTGGCGCTGAGGAAGCCTATGTAGCGGATTATTGGGGTCATCAAGGTTGGATTATGAACCCGGCTATTGACCAGGTTAGGCACTTGTTGAGAGGTATCTCTTTAAAACCTGGGGTCGACGGTTGGGCATGGCTTCCAGGTGAGTCTTTTTGTTTTAAACAGGCTTGGGATGGTCTCCGCAAGAGGCTCCCCCCATTCCCTGAGCACAAGCTTGTCTGGTATCCTAATAATATTCCTAAGATGTCTTTAACCCTGCTTAGAGCTATGAGGGGGAAATTGCTCACCAGGGACAGGATCGCCAGGTGGGGGTACAATATCCCTGCATCTTCTGATTGCATCTTATGTGCTGATAATGAGGTAGAATCGGTGGAGCATTTATTCTTTAAATGTGACTACTCTAGTTACATTCTGCGCAGGGCCCTCCTAAAATTAAAGGCGCAATCCCCCAGCTCTCCTTCTCTAATAGAAGTTGGCAAGCTATTCATGACAAGATATACTGGTAAGGGTTGTGTGAGTGTTCTGGCAAGAACTTGCCTTGCGGCGATGGTCTGGCATATCTGGCGGGAGAGAAACAGAAGGATTTTTGAAGATGTTAAGAAAGATAGAGTGACCCTGTTTGAAGAAATGGCTGCTGATGTTCGGGTTGCTTTATGCAATCAGGACCCATCCACGCCTGATGAGATAGAGGTGTTTGATAGCTGGGGATTCAAAGATAATGGTTAGGGAGGCGGGAGAGGAACAGTGGGCTGAATTAGTATTCATTGATCCACTTGTATCTTTGGTTTGAATTTTGGTGTTCTTGCATGGTTGTTGCACTATTAGTAGGGAGTGACGGCGCTTGTGCCCTATCCTCTCTCTAGTAGGAATACTGTCCATACAAGACACATGTGTACTTTTACTGATATTTTAATAAGATTATACACTTACCTTTCAAAAATATATATATATATATATATATATATATATATATATATATATGGGTAAAGTGTTCCTAGGGTGACTCCTTAGATTAAATCTAAGGAGTCGCCCCCCATTTTCCCCAATTTTCCACACTTTTTTTAAATTTTGTTTTTCATGAGGTTATTGTTCACATCATGGATTATCAACATACAAAAAATCAAGTCATTCCAATACTTTTAAAACCCACATCTATTCCTCGCAACTTCAACGGTCTAAAAACATGCTTAAATCCTATGAAGTTGCAAGGTGTAAATGAGGGCTCTAAAATTCTTGGAATGACTTGATTTTTGTTATATTGATAATCCATGAGGTGAACAACAATCCCAAGAAAAAAAATTCAAAAACATACGTGGGATATGTGGAAAAATGGTGGCGACTCCTTAGATGAAATCTAAGGAGTCACCCTAGGAACACTTTACCATATATATCTATTATACATTTGACAACGTTTTTTGAATTCTAGGGCTGACTAGGACAAGATAAAGAGTGGCTGGGATTTGATCTTGGAAAATCAATGGTTGAGATTGGATTTTGAGAAAATTTTAGTGGAAAAACTTAAATTTTGGTGGAAAAAGTGTCTTGGGAACCAAAACTTTGAAATTAGAAGTGTCTTGGGAAAGATTGTGGAGATTAAATTTGGGAAAAAAGTGCCTTGGGAACCTAAACTTTGAAATTAGAAGTGCCTTGGAAAAGATGGTGAAGATTAAATTTGGGGGTAAATGCCTTGGGAACCTAAACTTTGAAATTAATAATGTCTTGGAAAAGATTGTGGAAAAGCATGATCCATTAAATTAAACAAAATAAAAAATTTAGCGTAAAAAAATTTAGCAGAACAAATTAGAGTAAAAATACCTTGAGGTTTGTTGTTCCGCCGAAGGGCGCCAAAGGCGCCCGCACCGAAGGTACCCGCCTACGCTAATTTGTTGTTCCGCGCCTAAGGCGCCTGCGCCGAATTTGTTGTTCCGCGCTGAAGGCGCCCATGCCACTAAATATTTTTACGCTAATTTATTGTTCTGTTAAATTTTGGCTGTGGAAATAAATTTTCGGGGAACAAAGATTTTGCGGGGAAAATCTTAAATGAATCGTGCCCGCAGGCACGGGTTATGACTAGTATGTATATATATGTGTGTATATATATGTATATATGTATATGTATATATGTATATGTATACATATACATATATATATATATATACATATATATATATATACTAGTATATACCCGTGCCTAAGGGCACGGATCATTTAAACATCACCCCATCAAAATATTAGACACCCTAATTTTAAGCGAACAGAAATAATTAAAGCGCAATAATTATTATGACCCCCTCAAAATCTTTGTTCACCAAATTTTAGGTCCCCACCAGAGAATTTAGTTCCGACATTTACAGACCATGATGGGCATAGACATAAGTAGTTCTCCATAAATGCCATATTTGTTTCGGGTTCTTTAGCCATCTAAGTGATATTGGCAACAATTGAAAACTTTCTTGTTAATTGATGGTTCATTTGGTTCATATGACACCATATCATGTCATATTTCTGGAGTTCACAGAAATTGTTGCATTTTTGAAGGAAAATTCATACTATAATTTGATCATATACTCTACTATTTTTGAGCGTATGCATGGATTCTTAACAAAGAAGCTTATGGTAGAGAATTATTTTCCTGGCCTATGTATGGTTATGATGAGGTCTTGAAACTTATAGAAATATGTTTGCACATATTACTATTTACCACACATCGTTCCTTCAAAACATCAATCATCAGTTGACTAAAAATTATGATGGCCTGAATAATTGAATAATAATTGGTGGTGGCTTTGGAAATTTGTTACTTATCATTAAATTGCATGCATAAGTATTTGATGTTCATTTAACAATTAACGAAACATTCTGATAGACGCCCATTTCATATAGAATGCAAAGTAAAGAAATCTCAGGCTGGCAAACAAACATCGCCTTAATAAAATAACAAAGTCAATAAATTAATCAAGTGGGGTGTAGATTATGTGAGTTTTAGATATGTTCAGCTTTACAAAGTTTGGATGTGGTTTCTTAAAGATGTTAATGGATGTTACCAGAAAGGTTTTCATTATTGGATTTTTTTAAAAAATAAATCTTACTTTAGCCCATGAGAGAGATAAAAATGAAAGGAAATCGAAGTTGGGGAAATAATAGTCATTCTAGATGTTTATGGGATATGCATTTCATGACTGGCTGTAGTGATGTTTGGAGTGATTTGAAAATTATATAACTGGTTTATTTTAGCTTTGATCATGATTATATATTTGATATATAAGGTTTTCAGAGGGCGAAAAAAATGTATTGTAGGACAATTATATTCAGAGAAGGTTTTTTGTAAAATTTCTGTTGGCATTCTTCTTATTAAGAAGGTTCCTAAATCTATCGGTTGTACCTATTTGCTTGGGGTCATTTGCGTCCTTAATAGAATTGCATTGGTGTTTGAAATAATTAGATTGTAGTTACTATGGTTTTGGATTTGAATTGGGAGGTGAGACAAATCCGTGGTGTTTAATTTGAAGAAGCATGTTTAGCATAAAGCGAAGACCCAAATATAATTGCTTCCTTGTTTTATATGTTGTTTATGAACATTACAAAAAATAATATATATCCTATATCCTGTTTGTTTCTGGATTCATTCAGCTAATTGCAAAAAAAAATTGAAGACTTTTGGTTATTTAGTGCATGTTTTATTCAAAATTGTTGCTTTTCTCGGACAGTCTTGATAGGTTTCTTACTTAGGATTGTCTCACTAAGCTTCTTATGTGTAGTAATTATCTCGTTATTAGTGGTTGGTTGAGAGTAGTTGGAGTGGCAGTTATCTCTACCACAGAAATGTAGGTTTTGGATATCTTTGCTTGAATATTTATGTTCATTTTTTAACAGACCAAAATTCTTCGAATAAAAGGCAAATGGATTTGATAAGTTTAAACACAAAGATAACACATGGATTTGATAACACATGTACTCATGGATTTGATAACACATGGATTTACAGAACAAAAAATTTGAGTAAAATTTTAAACACAATGATAACACATGGATTTACAGAAATTTGAACAAAAATTTGATAACACATGGATTTACAGAACACATCTATTGAAAGTTCATTATAAACATAAAGAACCAAAAAATTCACACATACTTTTTTACAGGTGTTATCAAATTTTTGTTTACCTTTCAATAGAAATATAGAAATTGGCACGGGTGTTTCAGTTATCAAATTTTTTGAACTTCTACTCCTGTTATAAAAAATTTCTATATGTACATGTTATAAGAAATTGGCATGGTGTTTCACAGTTTGTTTGTTTAACTATATTTTTTGGTTAACTTTGTTTTATAATGGAGTGTGTTCTTGCAACTGAAACTGAAACACCTGTTATAAGCAATTTGATAACAATATTTATATTGAAAGTTAAACCAAAATAAAATTGGCACAAATAAACAAAACACGGGTTATGAGTAATATGGGATTAGCAATAGAAGTTCAACAAAACAAAGCCAATATACCTTTTTTTCTCAGGAAATAGGGGACCTTTAGTTTCTTTTTCTTGCACTTTATTTCTCAAATAGCCTAGCATTTAGGTAAACATGGAAGCTATACTGGTATCCAAGCAAATTAATTCATCTAAGCTGAAACATTCAATTACATGCCAAATATGCACATCAGTACATTTTTTCGAAATCGGAGAACTATATAGCAACCTTTGTAGTTGTGATTTAAAAGAAAAGCAGTGCCTTCAAGGTATAAGAACAATCAATCATAGAGGACTTATGCTTCAAGGACTTGGTTTCGGAAACATAACAAAATGCTATCAAATGGAAATAATAGAATTATAACTTATTCAAACAAAAGAATGTGAGCTTACCGTTAGAGTCTACGAAACATTATCAACTGATTAAGGGTACTGCTTACCATAGCAATGATTAAAGGTGCTGCATATTTGGAGGTCCACCTTATGATTCTCACTCAGATGAGACAAAAGGGACTGAATGTCCCCACTGAAGGGGCAATCTGAACCTGGATGAGGGCACTCATATGGCCTATTGTTGCACTATTCTTCATGTTGCAGCTTGCTATAATAAGGGAACATCTCCTCACAGCCAAGGCAAGTGGAGAGAAACTGCAATCTTTTCGAGTGCGAGGTATCTTATATTGCCAATGTCCTTCCGGTAAATCGAGCACTTGGTGTTAACTCTGTTCTTACAGTCAGAGCACAGAGTATGGTCACTGGGACACTACAACATGAAACAAAGATGGCAACATTTAATATAACCAAAGAGGAAGTATGCAACTATGTATCAAGTTTAATGTGTTACGACAGAAAACCAAGACTGCTAGCTTATATATACACTTCAGGGTTGCTGGCAACAAAAAAGAGTTTGTACAATTATGAAATGGACAATCTGTTGCCTATTTTATCGAAATTGGCTACATGTAAGATGGATTTTCCATTAAAATGCACTATACGACTAAGAATTCAATCCATTTTTTTCGTTTTTTTCCCTTGACTTGCTGCAACAAAACTCCCAAGATAAACCCAAAATGATGTAACAGTCTCCAATTTTTTGGAATGTTTTGAAAGGAAAACTCATCCTATTGCCCAGAAAAGCAATGTCAGATATCAGCACTGGTATAGAGAATTTACACGAAAGGGAATAATGAACTAATGACATGTGAATATCCAACATCATTAATTTTGGTCAGGATTGACTTTGTGGTCTAGTTTTTATTTTGTGATTGCTTCAAAATTGAACTTATCTTAGTTATGCATTTTATCTTCTGCAGATGCTAAATCAAATGATTAATGTAATTAAAAACTTGTAAATAATCAACATGCAAGCATCTTGATAATATGCAAGCATCTTAATCAATATGCAAGCATCAACATGTAATTGAAAGCATGATTAACCAATTTTGAAAAATGGTGGCTGGAATGCAACTGACCAAAATAAAAAAGTTGATAACATGTAAATAATGCAACATCAGCTGATCTCTTCATCTAAAATCCAATGTTTTTAGGTCATGTTGTTGGAATCCAATGCCAGATTCTTGATATCCAACTGTTGAAACCTGTAAATAATCAACATGCAAGCATTATGATATCCAACCTCTAAAACCAATTCTGAAAAATGTTGATAACATGTACTGCAACATAGATTTTCTATTGTTTGCATTTAAAAATCCTGGAAAGCAACGTCGGCTTCTTGACTGAACCATGCCAGATTCGATGAACGTTGGAGGAAGCATTTTACCAATAATTTGTGGGCATTAGCAGAAATTGCCTCGCCATGTCCAGCAGCTTGACATGGGCAATATTCATTTTTGGCATTAGCAAAAAATTGCATGTTGTAAAAATGTACAAGATTCATTTTGACATGTGCAATATTCATTTTTTCCAGCAGCAGAAATTATTAGTACTTAAAAAATGTTCAGCTTCCTGTCGAATATCGAAGACACCCTCTTCATCAGTTTTTCCTCCTCTTATCGGGAAGATACATTGCATACTAACCCTATGACATGAAAATTCAAGTTTTAATATGTTAATATAATGAAACATGTTAATATAATGAAATGACATAGGTTGAATCTTGTAAGCATTAATACATTGGTTGATCTTGGTACATTCATTATAGTATAAAAGTAAATTATGAAGAAGTCCAACATTCAAAACTTAATTCATTTAGGCTGATATTCCTATGTCTACTTGGAACACTTGCAGAAATTCAGCCGTTTTGACTTCTCGTTTGGTTGCTATGTCCAAAACCAGGTAACATGAACAGTCCTATCATAAAACCATGTCGCATTGGACCCACACAATGGACACAAGTGTACTATGTATCTATTATAATTTTTTGTCGGCATGTTATGTCCATCAGGGTGTATCCATGTTTATGCAAGATAGCCCAAATTATCAAAAAATTGTAGAAGAACAAAAAACAGGAAGGTAATTAAGTGACGATAATGAAAGAAATTGTTTTTAACAAAATAAAAATGGAGCCTAACGATATAATTCTAAACCAAATCATGGACGTATGTGCTACATGGACAAAGTGTTACACATCTCTAATCTTAAGCACAACCACAAAGCCCAGAACTGGGTATCATACCAGTGAGAAAGTTATCAAGTTATAAAGAATATGTGGGAAGAACTCATCTGCAATTCTTATAATTTATACATACAGAACCATATTCTTATGTCTATTATATGTTGATGAACTCAATTTACCTGAAACATAGCGGGATGTGTCCTTTAATGGTCTAACAAATTTTACATTCAACAATTTGTTATGAGCGTCAGGCATTCCAAGGTCGCACAACACTGTCCTGGTTAAAGAATGAATGTACAAATGTAAAGACATTTGGATACTTATTCAAAAGAAAGATTTCCTAATACCAAGTTGTCGATCATTGTGGCTACATGCTGAAAGCATGCTTCTAATTGTAGGTACATTTCAGGTATAACCAAATACAGTACTGAAGATTTTAAGAACTAACTGCAGCAGTAAATGTCCATAAAATATGGCTATATAACATGATCTTTACATTAGAGTAGTAGACGATGTCATTGGTTATGCTTTTGACTTTTGAGTGCTTTCCCAAATGATAATTTCTTATTATACATATACTACTGCAACATGTTCAAATGTTCTTCTAGTTTTGTCAATTGCTAAGTCACTGCCTTCCTATTTTCATCAAGCTTCCTTTTCTTTAACAGAATATTCAGTCCCGAAACGGTAAAGTAAAACAATGTAAAATAATGTAATCATGGTAACCTTGTTTCTCCAACATTCCAAAAACAATGTAAAACATTCCATGAAGTAATCACTGATTTTTACACAATATTGGAATACTATAGGATATACAATGTAAAATCCTGAAAATTGTAATTTGGAACACAATGTAATTTGGCCAAAAGTATACAACATTTCAAAATGTATCAGATTATCATATAAGGGCAGGATAATTAAAACTTGTCCTGATATAAATTTTTTGGCCAAAATATTATTCCAAATTGGCACACAATATTCCATAAACATACAATAGTCCAAATGTGGCCAAAAAAAAATTCTGTGTTCCACATTCCATAAATTACATTTTTGGCACACAACATTCCAAAACTATGCTACAACAACACTTAACTCAACATACTATGCTACAACAACCCTTAAAAACATTATAAACTATGCCACATTTTTGGCACACAACATTCCAATTTCAACTTTATATACTTCAAAATTTCTCATAATATGCAAAACTTCAATTTTGGCTCTTCATCATAATATGCAAAACACCAATAATTACTACATGCTATCCCTTAAAAGAAGAATAACATTAAAAAACTGAAATCAGCAAGCCATGAAATCAGCAAGCTTTAGCACAAATAGAACAAAAGAGCATGAAAAAAACATGATTTTTTGTTGAGATAATGAAAGTAGAAAGGTGAAGAACCTAATTGAAGGCAAGTAGATATGTGAAGAACCTAAGAAAAAAATGAGAAAACAGAAAAATCAGGGCAGAAGGATAAGGAGGGTTGCAGAAGAATAATAAAATGAAATTTATATCCTGAACTATATCACCAACTTGATGGCACACATGCATTTACAACCTGCATATATAACTTAACATCTGCACTTAAATGATAGTCTGACACATGAATGTTATATTTTGGAATATGCACCTTAATGATACATTCCAAATATGCACTTATCATTTAGCATTCCAATCTGATCCATTGAAGTGCTGAAGGTAACATTCCAATCTGATATATGATACATTTAAGAAGAATAAGATTCCAAATCTGCTATAACATTCCAAATATGCACTTACCATAATCTGAACTTAACTTTCCAACCTGATTATGATATATAACATATTGTTATAGTTGTTATAATATCCTAGTTATAGTTTCAGGATAAATAACAAACAAAAAATTTTAGTTTAAAACTATAGCATTCCAAATGCCAACTCACAACACCAACACAAAAAAAGTAATTGCAAGTAGAAAGGTTGAAATCGGTAAGCTTTAGCACAACAACCCTTAAATTGAATAATAACCCGATTGAATGATACATTTAAGGAGAATAACATTCCAAATCTGCAATAACATTCCAACTATGCAATTAACTTAACAATCTGCACTTAAATGATAATATGATACATGAATGTTATATTTTGGAATATGCACTTAAATGATACATTCCAAATCCGCACTTATCATTTAACATTCCAATCTAATCCATTGAAGTGCTGAAGGTAAAATATTTTAAGTGTTGAAGGTAACATTCCAAATATGCTATAACATTCCAAATCTGCACTTACCATAATCTGCATTTAACATTCCAACCTGATTATGATATAATATACGGTTATAGTTGTTATAATATCCTAGTTATAGTTTCAGGATATATAACATACAAAATTTTTCAGTTTAAAACTATAGCATTCCAAATGCCAACTCACGACACCAACACAAACAAAGAAATTGCAAGTAGATAGGATGAAATTGGCAAGCTTTAGCACAACAACCCTTAAAAGAAGAACCTGATTGAATAATAACCTGATTGAACGATACATTTAAGAAGAATAACATTCCAAATCTGCTATAACTTTCCAAATATGCACTTACCATAATCTGCACTTACAGTCCAACCTGGTTATGATATATAACATACTGTTATAGTTCTTATAATATCCTAGTTATAGTTTTAGGATATATAAAATACAAAAAATTTCAGTTTAAAACTATATCATTCCAAATTCCAACTCACAACACCAACACAAACAAATTCCATGCGCTCAATGTAGCAAACATTGGTACAGATGAAGGTCAGAAGAACAATCACATTACACTTTAGAACTTCCATTCTTGCCATGTTAACATATATCAAAATTCATGGATACCATGTAGAAGTATTCATCCTTGCATGTAATAATAAGAAGTAATATTTGTTTCATCATAACCATAAATACCAATAGCATATACTTTCATTACTTGATATTCTCAAAATAAAAAGGTCTGAAGTTGGCACTCTTCATTCAATCCCAAAATTACAGCAACTCCGAGACAACCTGCAATACGTGGATGTGAGTTTAAAATATGCAGGTAATGTCCAGCTCCAATTCTACTCTCAGGATTTTCATCAAATACCTTCCGTGCATTCCATGCATCCCTAAGGAATTTATGAAGTTCAGTCGATCTCACTGTAATCAATGTTGAATTGCATAAGATATGAGGAAAAATTAGATCAAAACCGACATCAATTCTTCAATAAAATTTCACATAACAAAATTAAAATTAAAACCGGTTTTTTGTGATAAAGGTTAAGATGAACTCAACTGCACTCAAATTCAGTCCTGAAAAAGTAAAAATTGCTAAAATTAACAAAAATTTCTATCCACATCATTAACCAATACAGCCAATCCCAAAATTTTCATTGAATCAGACAACTCGACCTCATTGATGTTGAGCCACATGATGAGGACCTTGACGCTGACCCCTTTCAGATTCTTTAGCTTGGATCTGTGGGAGGTCATAAGAGGATTCAATCGTTCAAGTTGAAGTCTTTACCAAAATTAAAGGCAAAAATATTGAAATTTCCCTAAATTCCTCTCTCCAAATTTCCCCAAATCCCTAAGGCAATCGCGTCTCTTTCAACACATCAAAGAACCAAACAGATTTTTCGCAGAAATTAAAGAACACAGGAAAGAATCCCAAAAACAATGGTTATTTATCTTAATCTCCTACCAGCTCCTCATCCGACACTGCAAGCATGCCAAGCTAAGAGGTGGACTTGCGATCTGGAAGTCGTCGATCTAGGGCTCGCCTTCGCGGTCAGCTGAACCTGGGCCATACAACAATTATTCACCATCGCCTTCGCAGTCTCAGCTCTGGACCAATAGGGTTCTTCCTCGACCGACCCCTCGGACTCCAGACGGCCTGAGTCTAGGGAGAGCGCAAGATCATCCTGTGGGTCTTTGGGGGAGATAGATAGAGAAAGAGAGATGCCCCAAATTTTGGGCGGCTCGTGGAGTTTTGGGGGGTAGCTGATGGTTTTCCCAAAGTTTTGGTTTTTCAAAATTTTAAGTTTTACAATCAAATAGTTCCCCCCAAATTTAAAAGCTTCCCCCCCAAAACTTTCAAACTCAATTTTTCTTCACTTATCCAATTTCTCTTATCTTATCCAATTTCTCTTATTTTATCCAATTTCTCTTAATAACATCCCTCATTTATACCCAATTTCTCAACTCTTATCCAAAAAATCTTATCCACTAACCCATGATAACATCCCTGTTTTATAATATAGATATATGTGTATATATACACATATATGTATATACACATATATACACATATATATGTATATACACATATAATGTGTATATATACATATATATATATATATATATGTATATATCTATTCTATAAAACACAACCTTTTTTGAATTTTGTCCCAGTCATAATCACAGTCATAAATTTGTTGTCCCAGTCATCAAGAACGGCCTGGATTTACTCTGGCGAAGGGCTAGGATGTATCCACGTAAGCAAGTGGGTCTATGCGTGTGAAAAAATTTGAAACTCAGCTACACTTTTGAAACTCAGCCGCAGATCACGTTAGGGGGAAAACTCAAAATTATGAGGGGGAAAATTCAATCTCTCTGCCTCACACCCTCTTCATCATTATGTATCAAACTTCATCCCTAAAAATTACGGCCATCAGAACATTTAGAAGCCAGCCACACTTTTGAAGCCATCAGAACGTCATCCCTAATGGAGTCGATCCTCACTCGATGTTGCTTCTCCAAAGTTCATCTCCAAACCTCCTAACCCTAGCCATAGTTCAGATCCAAACACCCTACTGATCCGATTGCAAGCATCACTGATTGAGGGAAGATCTGACATGAAAGTGGTCATGTGCATCGGGCCAAAGGTGATACCTTTCATCAATTTTATGAGTCAAATTGAGATTTTTTGATTTATGGGTTCCTAATTAGCTATTTCCCATCTCGGTTCTCTCCTTTTCTGTGAATTGCATGTTATTACAAGCCCATGTTTGCTTCTGCTTCCAGCGCTTGGGTCACCGTCGAGACTATCAACCCAAAGGTAAGACCTTT
>JAULAV010005382.1:0-49432 GCA_030789695.1 Scilla litardierei
CTTGAGAGTTTTCTCACAATTCAAGCATAAGGAAAAAGATGACGGCTAGACCTAATATAAAGAAAGACGAGGGATTTTGGTAAAAGACCAAAATACCCTCCCACTACGAAATTGGCCTAAACCGCGCTCCCGCGTCTCCTGCGACGTGCGTAAGTGATGACGCCTCCACTGCCACGTGCACCATCAGCTGAGGGGGATGCGACGCTAGGTGCGCTCGCATCAGTGCGCCATACTTTTATGACTTCGACTAGATATGTATAGATATGATGATTGGAAATCCCATCTAGGATATTTTTTTCTAAATTTTATTTTTTAGAAGAACAAAAATATACATATGCATATCCACGTTCAAAGGAGTAGGATCCTTGTATAGGCGACTTCCTTGTCATAGTTGTCGATGGTCAGTGTTCAAAATTCGTCTTTAAAATACTATACTTCCAATCATCAATATATTCCACAGGTGCAGCAACCTTCAAGCCTGAAAGTAAAGAAGGATCCAATAGAACTGATATGTGAGATGTGCAACGTTCTTCAAATATACGAACAAAAGAGTAAACTTAAACCATAGCCTACGTTAGAAATTAATCCAATACCTGAGGCAGAGCGTGAGCTTAAACATGAGCTAAATTCAGATCCTGACTAAGAGATTGAGACAAAAATTAAGCCTGAGCCCGAGTTGGAGCCCAAGCGTGAATTAGAGCCCAAACCCGAATTGATACACGAACCAGTATTGAGTCACAACAAGAGCCCGAGGGCAAACCAGAGCTTGATCTAGTACCAAAATCTGAGTCAGAGTCTTATCTAGAGCAATCTGTTGAATATGCACCAGAGTATCGTTACCGATAGAAGTGTCACTGAAACCGATGGAACATGTCGAGTTTGTTATTACAGATACTCCCCACTTAACCAACAAACAAGTCCTAAATGATTTTCTATCCTCTGTGAATTGGGAGAAGTTTTTAGAAGATATCTATCGGCAAGTCTGTATCATGTTACACTTTAGAGTTTGTAGACGTATCTTTTCTAACTGTAAAATCTATTGATCAATATCTAACTGTACTACTTTTGTCATCATTCACCAGGTGGTGAAGTTCTCAAGCCGGAAACAATGATTGGTGGAGTCAAATTTTTTTCTATTTTTATTTTTATTTTATTTTATTTTAATAGAGTTTGAGTCTTTAGTTATTTTTGAATCTTGTTAGTGTTTGTCTTTCTAAAATTTTAGTCTCATATTGGTTGAGAAAAGAGAGGTGTTAGTTGTAAGGCCTATATAAAGACCCTAAACTTATTTTATTGGGAATCGATAAATGAATTAAAATGTGGAGAACTTCCCAAAACCCGTGAAAGGTTCTTCCCTCGTTGGTGAGAAGCCAAGAAACCCTAATTTATCAATTCTTCCACGAATCTTCTCCAAATCCTCCATCAAAATCCCTAAATCTATCCCGTCTCGCATCATATATTTTCTTTTTTAGTATGTTAAACATCATGATAGGTAAGCAAGCATCTAAATATAAGGCCAGGTACATAGATGCGTCCTTGTAACCTACCTTGGCATGTTGGACACTTTAGGATGCTCAAACACCCGACACGCATGTCTAGTGTCCAAGTAACACTACTGAAAAGGGACCTTTGTAGACACCATATATAGCCCAATAACATAGTTGTTGACTCAACCTCCCGCAGTTTGACGACATCAAGAATTGTCTCCATGACATAACTGTCAAATTAAGTCCAACTCCTTCTAACCGGTATTTTCAACGGAAGTGAAACATTATTAATTCCAACCAGTAAGAGACAATTATAAGTGCATCCCCACTTCGTGTTAAAAAATCATTGAAGGATGTCCTCATTTGGTCACATCTATATGTGGCACTACATTGGAAGCAAAGAAGATAGTCTGATTCGAGATATCCGGGATTTACATCTACATTTTTGTTCTAGAATATTGGTTGAACATGTATGGAAGACCGTCTACGAGAAACTCCAATGGATGATTATTATGGTAACCTACAAATGCTTGCTTCCCGTGTGATTGTTTGGTAAGGTTAATCTATTACAAGGGAAAAGACATTGGAGTTTATTTCTTTGCAGGAGAACTTTAGAGGACACTCTATAGGCAATGATATTTAAGGTGCAAGGTGTGAGGGGAGTATAATTTCTTTTTTTTTCACTCTTTTCTTTAAATCTTTCCTTTTTTTTCCTGGTTAGTGATTGAGCATGCTGCTCACCTTTCTTTTTAATAGGTGGATTGTTTTCATTGATCTTCAAAATTATGTTCTTCTGGTCTTTAAAATTACAGATGTAAGATCTTGGACTTATGTTAATTTGTCCACTGCAATGTGCAAATTTTTGCATGTCTATAAACCCAAAACCAAGCCTATTCTTTTATTGTCACTTTTCTTGGTTTTGAGTTGTGCTCGATGACTAACTCGATTTTTTTTTAAAAGGAAAAGACTTCAATAATGACGATGAATGGATCTTTTGTCCTCGTGAAAGTATTTAGTTGCCAAAATATATCCCAAACATCGCCACAAAGAGAATATTGCTATTATAAATAGAGAAAAGTTTTATAAACATAACCAATCAAAAATAATTGTCTAGCAACTCTAACTAACTACGCACATTTGCTCACCTATTACAACCCAGCGTGATGACCGTCCGCACAATCCCATCGAGCTTCAGCCGCCGCTTCCTCCTGGTTACATCGACGGAGACCAGCACCGGAGTCCCATCACCTCCCGATTCCTCCTCCTTGTTCCTCCTGGGCGGCAACCTGATCCCCATGGCCGAAGCCCTCGACTTCGAGACCGCAGTAGAGAGCTTCCCAAGCCCCAACCTCTCCAGAGTAGTGCAGAACTCCACGTGGGACGCCGACGCGTCGCGCTTGTAGACCACGGCGCCCTCCCACGGCGAACCTTCCAACAGGTCGCCGTCGTCGTCGAGATCGAAGGAGATGTCCCCGAAGGATGAGGATGATGAGGAGAAAGGAATTTGGATTTTGGATTTGGGGGTTTTAGGGTGTTTTGAAGCGAAAGATTGGAGCTTTGATGGGGCTAGAGCTGGGATTGAGGAGATAAATGGTGCTGCCTTTTTGGTGATGGGATTCGAGAGGAGCTTAGGGAGAGCGAGAGAATGAGCGATGAGGAGAGCCATTGGAACGAGAGAGCATCTAGGGGATGATTACGCCCAGGTTCGTTCTTTTTCATTGTAAGTGGATGCAGAGATTTTGCTACCATTATGGGTGATGCTATTCACATTACATATCTTGCTCAGCATTTTTACCTTATATTTACAAGTTTGACATTACCAACGGCTTAGGGCCTGCTCTTGTGTGTTTAAATTTGTGTTTGTTGGAATGAGTGAATAGTGTTGGGAAAGTAGAGTATTGTGTTTTTTTGGGTGAAAGTGTGGTTGTGAATGTGGATGTTGGAATTTTTTGTTGCTAAGCATTTTTACCTTATATTTACAAGTTAGACATTACCAACCGCTTATTCTATCAGGGAGGGGCGTTGCTATGCGAACATACCTTTTTGCTTGCTCAGTTCACATCCCACCTAAACTTTTGCTTTGTTCACAACTTCACGTACCTTGATTTTTTTTGAACCATCCGATTTTTGCTCAGTTCACATACCTGATTTTCCAAAATGTACTTAAATAATTTTTGTTGAGTACATACCCTAATCACATCCCTCGATTCACTTGCCACTTAATTTTTGTTGAGCATACATACCTTAATGTTGCATGTTAACTAATTATCTTTTATTCCACCGAAAAACTAATTATCTTTTAAAACATCGAGACCTGATTGCGCATTACACTGATAATGAAAGCTAGGTTGGGGTGGGGGCGGTGCTGTGGAGTGGGCGAAGGGGGTGGAGGTGGGGAGTGGGCTGGGAGGAGGGGATTGGGCATGGGGAGGGACAGATGGGGGCTCGGAAGGAGGGAGCTGGGGAGTTAGGGGGGCGGGGGAGGCGGGGAGGTTGCGCGAGGGAGGGGAGAGCGGGGAAGGGGGGCGAGCGACGAGGGGATGGGGTGCATGGGAGGTGGATGGGCTGGGGATGTGTGCTTGGGTGTGGTAGTGGAGGTGAGGGGAGGGGGTAGGTGAGCGGTGGAGGGGGCGGCCGACGGGGGGCTGGGGATCCGGGGAGGGGGCTGAGAAGGAGACATGGAGGGGTGGCATGTGAGCGGAGGCGGCGGCAGGGGAGAGGGGGTGGCGGACGAGTAGAGCGGGGGAGGTTGTGGTATGTGTGCAAAGTAGACTAGTTAATTAAAGTAATTAATTAATAGGCAAAAGATGTATATGTAATGGAACGTTGACATGAGCAATGAGCACAATATCCAAATACAATATCTATCCCTTCAAAGTAACCCAAAAGATGTATGTGCAATGAGCAATCTCTCTCTATCTATACAAAGGTAAGTGTGCGATGAGCAAAAAGGTATGTGAAGCAATTTTAAAAAAGGTATTTCACTGTTTTTTTAAAAAGTGTCTTATTGGTATTTTAAAAAAATTAAGTGGTATGTGAATTGAGCAAAAAGATATGATTGCATAGCAATTCCCATCAGGAAGTTAATATACATATAGACCTAATTGTAGACCACACAGACCATTTATTTACAAGTTTGCCATTCAAAATTTACAGGGTTGCCATTGATTTTTTTTCCTCTTTACCCTCCTCTCTTCCTTCTTACTCCTCTTCCTCTTCTTATCCGTCGATGCTCTCAGCTGCTGCCGAGTTACGAGAAAAGATGTGCAAGTTGGCTGGGGTTGGCAACCCCAGCCAAATTGCACATTATTTCCCAATGCTTGCGAGCAGCTCTCAACTACAACTGAGAGCTGGAAAATGATGTACAATTTGGCTGGGGTTGCCAACCTCGTCCAAATTGTATAATGACCAGTTAAAACAGCAAAGGATTTGGCCAAATGTAAGTGAGCTCGTCAGCGCCCAGTCATCCCCTGGGTGTTGATGTGGCAACGGTTGGTCGATTTTGCTAATTATTTTTGTTAGTGTTATGAACCAACTGCTGGGGGGAGAAGCCCCCAGCTCTTTATTTATAGGCAATAGGGGGGAATACAAATATGGGCTACAATGATAAGGGCCTATCTCTAGGATAGCCCAGAATCTCAACCAACACGGTTAAATAACCGTTCATAACACTCCCCCTTATCCAGCCATAGGTGTGGACTCTGCTCGTAAATACTTCAGGCTTCTGAGCGTAGGAGAGTCTCACATGGGGTGGATACTGCAGGATCCTGAGTTGGTGAGATTTGCCTCGTTAAAACCTTTAGCTATGGAAAACACAGTGGGAAAAACCATAGTTAAGGAAAAAGAGTACAAACTCTAACTAACTCCCCCTGATCTGTACAAGCTCTCAAGCTTTCAGATCTCTTAAGCGTCTCATTCCAATCCTATGTACATGCTTCCTAAAAGTGGCAGTAGGAAGAGCTTTAGTGAACAAATCTGCCATCACATGATTGCACTTGTCTGATGTCGATCTTGCCATCTCTCTGTAGCTCGTGCGTCAGAAGAACTTTGGTGAAATGTGCTTCGTTCTGTCGCCTTTGGTGAAGCCACCTCGTAACTGAGCTAAGCAAGCAGCATTGTCCTCGAACATTGTAGTAGCTTGAGATCTCCAATCTTCAGTCCGGTCGTAGACAGGATGTGGTTGACAACAGAGCGTAGCCATACGCATTCTATGCTTGCTTCATGGATGGCAATGATCTCTGAGTGATTGGATGAGGTTGCCGTCAAGGTTTGCTTGATGGATATCTCCAAGAAATTGATGTCCCTCCGTAGGTAAAGACGTACCCAGTCTGTGACTTTGCTTTGTGGGGATCAGACAAGTAACATGCATCAGCATAACCAGCAAGTGTAGAGGATATTCCATTTTTGTAGAAGAGTCCCAAATCTGTAGACCCTTGGAGGTAGCGCAGAAGGTGCTTAACCCCAGTCCAATGGTGCTGTGTGGGCGTTGCATTGTATCTGGCTAGCAAATTTACTGTGAACGCTATGTTGGGACGCGTGCAGTTTGCCATATATAGTAGTGCTCCGATGGCACTCAGATAAGGGACTTCTGGACGAAGTATATCCTCCCCCTCTTCCAGCGGCCGGAAGGGGTCTTTATGTGCATACAGAGATCGTACCACCTTAGGTGTACTTAGTGGAAGACATTGGTCCATGTGAAATCTTTGCAACATTTTCTTCGTGTATGTGGTTTAATGTAATATGATTCCATCATTTAGATGTTCAATCTGTAAGCCAAGGCAGAATTTCGTTTTGCCTTGGTCTTCCATTTCAAATTCTTTTGTTAGGCTCACAGATATCTCAATGATCTCTTCAGGAGATCTTATGAGATTTAGATCGTCTACGTAGACAGCAATTATTACGAATCCTTTTCCCTTTGTTCTTATGAAGATACAAGGGCAGACTTCATTGTTTGTGAATCCTTGTTGAACAAGGAATTCATTGAGTCTATTATACCACATTCTTCCTGATTGTTTGAGACCATACAATGATCTTTGTAGCTTAACAGAGTAGATGTCCAGAGGTCTATCTTTTAGTTCAGCAGGCATAGAAAAACCATCAAGAAGTTTCATGTATATCTCCTTGTCGAGATTGTCGTATAGATATGCAGTCACAACATCCATTAGCTGCATATCTAGGCCTTCCTTTGTTGTTGAGCTTATCAGGAATCTGAAAGTGATCGCATCCATGCCCGGGGAGTATGTTTCGTCATAGTCGATACCCGGTCTTTGGGAAAATCCTTGTGCTACAAGTCTAACTTTGTAGCGTGCGATCTCATTATTTTCGTTTCTTTTTCTGACGAATACCCATTTGTATCCCACAGGTTTGACACCGGTAGGTGTCTGGACTATTTGCCCAGAGACTTTGTGTTTCTGAAGCGAGTCCAGCTCGGCTTCTATTGCCTGATTCCAATTTGACCAGTCATTTTTACGTTTGCATTCAGCAACGGAATGTGGATCATAATCATCGTCGCTTCCGGCGACGTGAATGGCAATTTGAAACGCGAAGTCATCGTCGACGATTGTACTCTTTCTGTCCAATACCTCCCTTGTACGTACATAATTCAATGATATTTCAGTTTCGCACGGCAGTTCCTCTGCAGTGGATTCCGGGAGGGGAGAGGGTATGGACACGAGCTCGTTTCTCTGTGGGGGTATCGTCCCTAGGTCTCCGGATGTTTTTTTTCTTGGATTTTTATCCTTGGAGCCTGGTGGTCTGCCTCTTTTCTATTGAGGTGAAGCCACTTCTGCTGCTGGTGGATTGCATCCATCCTTTGGGATGTCAATCCTATCTGGAGTATTTGCAGCAGGGATGTGTGATCTGACAATCTTCTGGTTGTCAGTAAACGAATCCGGTAATCTATGAACTGTGTTCTGGATGTGTAAGATCTTCAGGATCTCATCATCACATTGTTTTGTTACCGGATCGTAGTGGGTCAGACTTTTTGTATCCCACATTAACATTAGCTTTACGCTAGACTTTTCAATGTCTAGGCCCATTTTGGGGAAATAAGTCTCATCAAAGTCACAGTCTTCAAGACGTGCCTTAAAAGCGTCACCCGTTTGGGGTTCTAGGTATCTTATAATGGAGGGTGAGTCAAACCCTACATAAATACCTAGGCGACGTTGAGGGCCCATCTTGGTCCTCTGGGGTGGTGCAATGAGAATGTAAACTGCGCAGCCGAAGATTCTCAAGTGAGAAATGTTCAGCGGAGTTCCATATGCAAGTTGCATTGGAGATAGACTCTGACCTCCCGAGGGTCTTATTCTTATTAATGATGCAGCATGCAGAATTGCATGTCCCCATGCATCCACCGGCAACTATGATTTCATTAGCAATAGACGTACAACACATTGGAGTCTTTTAATTAGCGACTCAGCTAACCCGTTCTGGGTGTGAACATGCGGCACCGGATGTTCAATTTCTATTCCCGTTGCCTGACAATATTCTTGAAATGACTGAGAGGTAAATTCTCCCGCATTATCCAGACGTATTTTCTTAATTTGGTTGTGTGGAAAATGCGCCCGCAACTTTATTATTTGTGCCAAGAGATTTGGAAAAGCTAAGTTACGGAAACTAGACACATATACGAGTATTTCGAAGATGCATCAATCAGTACCATAAAGTACCGAAAGGGCCCACTTGGGGGTGAATGGGTCCACATATGTCTCCGTGTATTCTTTCGAGGAAGCTAGGAGTCTCGATATCCACTTTAAGTGGTGATGGCCTTGTTATTAATTTACCCTTGAAGCAGGGTACACAAGGGAATTCTCCCTTCAAAAGAATCTTCTGGTTCTTCAGGTTATGCCCGTGGGATTGTGATAGAATGCGATGCATCATCACAGATCCGGGGTGGCCAAGTCTATCGTGCCAAAGTAAGAATTTGGCTGATGTCGGGCACTTCAGGTGCTCCGTTAGGTTTGCTTCCTCTCTCCGAACTTTTGTATGGTAGAGGCCCGATGAAAGGCTCTCAAAACGTTCAAGTATGGTTTTAACTCCATTTTCTTGAAACGTTGCATACAGTAATTCATTTTCTTTTACATTTGCTGTTTCCAAGTGGAATCCGTTAAGACAGATATCTTTGAAACTTAGTAAGTTTCTCTTGGAATTCGGAGAGTAAAGTGCGTCTTTAATTTTTATTTCTGTTCCATTGGGGAGCAACCAGGTTGCATTCTCAGAACCTTCAATTATGTCCGATGGCCCTGAAATTGTATTTACCGGGCTCTTATACGGTGTAATGCTATGGAATTAGCATTTATACTGAAGGATCGTATGTGTCGACGCACTGTCTACCAAGCAGTCATGAGAGCATCCCATCTAAAAAGATGAGTAAACATTTGCATTCAGAAAAACTAAATTTTATTCGACAGAGATCAAATTACATAAAAGCTCTCATACCATAGATTGTTCTTAAAATAAAATGCTAAAATGCTAAGATAAATGTAGCAGGCTAATCAAGCATATCATCTGACTCGAAGTCTTTTGCTGTGAACTTGACTGCGTTGTTCGCAGCCACCAGGTTTGATTCAGCATTCTTTCTCTTGCTTTGTTTATAAAGCTCCTGGAGATGCACTAGGGTCCTGCACACTCTGGACCAGTGGCCTTTCATGCCACAGCTGTGGCACTGGTCTTCCCAATCCCTCTTGGGTGGGGGTGCATCATTTTTCTTGTTGTCATTCATGCGCCATGTGAACTTGCGCTTCCCTTCATTCTTTCGCTGCTATTGTGCTTGGCCATTGGCTTTTTTCTGTTGTCCCCCTTTCTGTGGTATTTCTTTTCTTTTATTATCTCTCTTCTTTTTGAAGGAAGAGGAATGATGAGCTTCAGGTAGAGGGGCAGTGCCGGGAGGGCGCATATTGTGAGTGGCGAGAAGAAGCTCTCTGCTTTGCTCGGCCATGAGTAAACATGACAGCAGCTCAGAATACTTGGTGAACTTGCGTTCACGGTATTGCTGCATAAGTATTGCATCTTTTTCATGGAAAGACGTATACGTCTTTTCCAGCATGCGATCTTCTGAGACTTTCTCACCATACAACTTCAGGCGTGAGGTGATTCTAAAGAGTGCTGAGTTGTACTCTGCAATGGACTTGAAGTCCTGCAGTCTCAGGTTCTCCCACTCATATCTCGCCCTTGGGAGTATAACATCTCTCTGATGTTTATACCTATCCTCAAGGGCGGTCCATAGCTCAAGTGGATCTTCGACCGTAAGGTACTCAGCCTTGAAGGTCTTGTCCACATGGCGGCGAATATAGATGATGGCTTGCGCTTTCTCTATATTGCTAACATTTTCTTTTTCTGTCACAGCAGCAATGAGGGAATTAGCCCGCATGTGAAACTTTACATCTAGCTGCCAGCTTAGATAGTTTCTACCTGATGCATCCAACACTTCGAAATCAACGCTTGCAATTTTATCCATTTATCTAGCAGAGCACAAACATGCATGAATTAATAGTTTGATCAAAGAAAACATTTTCATGCAGAGGCAATATTTAATGAAAGGCTAAATGTGTGGATCGGCCAGTCCCACAAGAAAGAGTCCAAAGTTCATAGTCCAAATTATACAAATTTGCAGCTTTAAAATGAAAATACAACTTTGGAAACCCCGTGGGTCCCATATGATATCTCCAGCTTCAAACGTGGCCTCCGTCTCCATGGAAGTTGGTCTTCTTTCTTTGACATTTACATAAATTCCTCACTACAATTTCTCTCGAAAATAAAAGAAAAGTGCGGGAAATAAACTGTTGGACTTAAACAGCCGATCCAAAAACCACATTTAGCCATTCATGCAGAAATATTGTGCTCATCAACATTTTCATTTACAGACATCGCAGGCAGTTATATTCGCATGAGGATAAAGCATTTAATCACTTAATAATTATTGGACCACTGGGCAACGTCATACACCGTTAGGTTAGGTGACTAACGGCAGAACGGTCGCAGGATCTTTCTAATTATTAAGTTTTAAATGTAATGCACAACCACGCATATAATATTCACATAATTTGTCATAGATGTAAAGCATGTAAAGATGATCATTACGATGCAAGGGTTGTATTAAGTGGGTTTAATCAATAAAATTGAATAAGATCCCAAAATTGACATTTTCGTTGTAGGAGGAAAAGGGTTTTCCTCATTAAATCATCCCAAATATCCCCCAAAAGTCCCCAATAAGCGCTTAAATGCCTGATAATTGCCCCCATCAGATACCGTGATTTTTGACGAATTTATAGGCCCTCCAACGCCCTTTTAAAATTAATTTTTGGCCCAAAAAGTTCTTTTTTGTTGTGAGTGGAGGAGGCCGTTGGCCTCCCCACTATTATCCCCCCATTACTCCACCACTTTTAATGTGGAGGAGACCTTTGGTATGCTAAAAGTCCCTTGGAATACCATATGAAATTATAAATAAAGAACCATGGCTATTGGCCATGGTAACTCTTCTCCAAAATCTTATAACACGTTATCAGCACTTTTGTTCCTCTTTTTTAAGCTTTTCTACACTCCAAAATCCATCCTCTAATTTGTTACACGCATAGGAATCTCTGGTTGCTGCTGTTCGTGGCGGATTTTCTCTTTGGCGTGCATTGCTAAAGGAATCTCTTGGGCGTTTTCGGAGCGTGGATTTTTGTCTCTACGGATCTTCTCGTTTTTTCGATCTTCCCTAGATTTTCAATCTAGAGGTAATTTCCGTCGATCCCGTAGATAAAAAAAATTTATTCTTAGCCATGATTTTTTACAACCTCTTTTTGGCTTGTTTAAAATCGGCTAAATACAATATCATGCCTTGTTAAAATACAATAAATAATACCAAAAAAACCATACACATCATCATTGCACCCAAAACGCTGTGTGCTATGTCCTGAGTTGCCATTCTCCCCAAGTTTTGGGCCCTTCTGCTGCCAGTCAGTGGGATGAATAGATGGAGCATTGAAATTAATGTCATCATGGTTAGCATCTTTTATGGATGACTTACTAGAAACAGAAGCAGCTTCATATCCATTTAAAGAAAATGCATCTGCAGAAGTTTTGAATACATGCTAAAAGTTCAATGATCACAAATTTGGCTTACCCTTTAAGAATTGAACAACATGAAGAGCGTTACCACTCCAATCATATTTTTGAAACTTGCATATTAAAGATTTATATCACATACCATCATGAACACTGTGGAAATCATCATCACAATCTGATTCCATCACCCCTTTTGAGTCAAAATATGCTTCATCAATGCTTCCTGATAAACTTGCAAGAGTCAATGCTTGAAACTTAAGGCAAATACGTATGATATGATTGAAATTCTAGTCATAAGTCTAGCTATCACTAGGAACCATGACAATGATGTAGTGACGAATGAGTTGAATACATGCACTTAATGGGTGAAAGCTCATAAATCGTATGACAGTACAATCTGTAAGAATTAGTTTCTCTCTATTAATGAGCCATAATTGCAATTAGTCTTCTATGCTTGAACCTTTCTTACGCAACACAGAACTCAGACTAACATAAACCGTTCAAAAAATCTATTATGAGGGGAAATAATCATCCCCAATCTGACTTTATTGCGGCGTTTGAGCTGAACCATACCTCGTGGGGTTCTTACCCCTACCCCCGCCGACTGCGGGGGGCTGCGGGGCGGCAGGGGGGTTTTTTCTCTGGCCGACGCCTGGGGGAGGTTTCCGGCCGCCGACAATGACCTAAAACAGTAACTAATGGGGTGGAATTTGAGGGGACAGACTTAGGGTTTTGGGATTATTTGTATTCCCCAACCCAAAATGGGCTTAATTTAATTAAAATTGATAGTTTTGTTGTTGGGCCTGCTGCCCATTTGTGCCTACCAATAACTATATAAAATTCTATGGGCCTGCAGCCCCCATTACTTAACGGTTATTATTTTTGCCCACTAAATAATGGCCTGAAGCCAATTAATTCTTATTGCAATATTCTTTTGGTTGTTTTTTTGCTACTGGGCATGCAGCCTAATTATTAATGAAATATTACACAGATTAATATTAATGGGCCTGCCGCCACTTTAAATTATTAATCTATATCATTTCTTGGTTATGAACTTGTCACTTCATATAGCCAATTTTAAACACTATTGTATTAAAATATGGAATTTTAGGATTTTTCAAAAATATAATTATCTTAAGGATCCTGCGACCGCTCTGCCGTTAGTAAACTAACCTAACGGTGTATGACGTCTCCCCGTGGTCCGAGAGATTATTATATTTTAAAGTTTATTTTCCAATATTTTATATGCATGTGTTATATACATGTGTTGTTGTCTATTTTGTGCCTATAGCATTTATAAACTGCGTGGATGTTTATGTAAGCTAAAATGTGATTTTTGGGATCGGCCAATTTGATACCCTTTTAAATTCCTTGCAATTTAATTTTCTTTTTTGAGAGAATTTGTAAGTGAGGATTATATGTATTTTTGCCAAAGACCGGCGTACCGACAAAATGAAGACGGCGTTGTACATTGGAAAATTTAGGGACCCATTCTGGGTTTCCAAGTTGTATTTTTATTTTCTTTATGGACTGTATTTTCGGACTTTGGACTTCGTACATTTTTGGGGTATCTGGCAGATCCCCACATTTTGCTTACTTTATTTGTTATGCATGAATTTTAATTTATATTAATTCATGCTTATTTTAAATTGCATAGATAAATGGCTAAATTGGCCAGCGTCGATTTCGAAGTCCTTGACTCTGCAGGGAAGAATTACCTGAGTTGGCGCGTGGACCTGAAGTTTCACTTGCGTTCGATGGCCCTCCTTGGGTCCATTTTGGCTCCTTCCACGGCCCCAGCAGCGGCCGAAGCTTCTGCTACATCTAGCAGCAGCTCTCCAACCACTGTATCCGATGTAGATAAGGCGAAAGCCATAATCTACATTAGGAAACATATAGATCGGACCTTAAAGGCCGAATACTTAACGGTTGAGGACCCAAAGGACCTGTGGACAGCGCTGGAAGCACGGTATAAACATCAAATTGATGTTATATTACCGCGTGCCAGTTATGAGTGGGAAAACCTCAGACTTCAGGACTATAAGTCCGTCGCTGAGTATAATTCTGCACTTCATAACATCACCTCACGCCTGAAGTTGTGCGGTGAAGAAGTGACAGAACATCGCATGTTGGAAAAGACATTTACATCGTTTCACGAGAAAGATGCAATCCTCATGCAGCAGTATCGTAAACGCAATTTCACAAAATTCTCCGATCTGATCTCATGCCTTCTTAGGACAGAGCAGAATCGAGACTTACTGCTTGCCACTCATAATTTACGTCCAGCTGGCACTGCCCCTATCCCTGAAGCCCACCACGTTTCTCCCCAGAAGTGGAAGAACAATAGGAAGGCTAAAAACACCAAAGGGAAAGCTGTAATGAAGCAACCAAGAGGTGCAGCTCCCCAGACAAACAAAAATAATAAGGGAAAGTGAAACTTCACATGGAAGTAAAAGAACACCGAGCAAGTGTCACTTCCTAAGAAGAACTGTGAGGATAAATGCCATAGATGCGGCATGACTGACCATTGGTCCAGAAACTGCCGCACTCCTCGCCACCTCCAGGATCTATACCAGGCGAGCCAGAAGTCTCTACCTGAAACAAACTTGGCGGCTGTTCAGCCGCCAACAATGTTTACTGCAAATGACTTCGAGAACGACGACCTTCTCGATTGAGCTTCATCTTTTATCTATGCATTTAGAATTCGATGTATCTTCATCTTTTATTTGCTTTAGTACGAACTTTTATTTTTGAATGTTGTCTACATTTTCGCTCAAATAAAATTTCGTTTTTGCTTATATAGATGATGTCTGAGTGCCTAGTGGACAGTGCCTCGACGCACACAATCCTTCGCGATCATTGCTATTTTAATAGCGTAAACAAATATGATGGTCCTGTTATCACAATTTCAGGACTGTCCCAAATAATCGAAGGATCTGGTGAAGCAATTATATTGCTCCCAAATAACACAAGACTTCAAATAAATAATGCATTATTCTCTCCTAAATCAAATAGGAATCTCGTAAGTTTCAAGGATTTCCGTTTAAACGGATATCACTTAGAAACCAGAGATGAAAATAAGGTTGAATATCTGTATGTAACTCGTCATAAAGATGACCAGAAGATCATCTGCGAGCGATTCAAGGGACTCCCGTCAGTCTCTACCAAACATACATTCAACCAATAGAAGCCAATATGACTGAGCACCAGACGTGCCAATCACTGCCAGAATTCCAACTCTGGCACAATAGACTTGGTCAACCTGGAACAACAATGATGCGACGCATCATCACTGAATCCCGTGGACACAAATTGAAGAACCTGAAGATTCTTCAAAATGGTGAATTTCCTTGTCTCCCTTGTTTCAAGGGAAAACTTATAACGAGACCATTCCTCCTGAAAGTGGGATTAGATTCTTCTGGCTTCCTTGAGAGAATTCATGGTGACATTTGCGGGCCTATTCACCCCGCAAGTGGCCCATTTCGGTACTTCATGGTACCGATTGATGCATCAATCAAATGGTCTTATGTGTGCCTCTTGTCCACCCGCAACCTAGCTTTTCCAAAGCTATTGCACAAATAATAAGGTTGCGTGCTCATTTCCCCGATAACCATATCAAGAAACTACGTCTTGATAATGCGAAGACTATTGCCGGGCAATGGGTATTGAAGTTGAACATCATGTAGCACATGTTCACACCCAGAATGGATTAGCTGAGTCCTTTATAAAGAGACTCCAATGGATTGCACGCCCATTGCTTATGCAATCCCAGTTGCCGGTGGATGCATGGGGGCATGCTATTTTACATGCCGCATCACTTATTAGGATAAGACCCTCTGGAGGTCATACTTTATCCCCGATGCAACTAGCATATGGCGCACCTCCGGATATCTCTAATTTGAGAATGTTTGGTTGTGCGGTATATGTCCCAATAGCACCACCTCAGAGGACCAAAATGGGTCCTCAGCGTCGTCTAGGTATATATATTGGGTTTGATTCGCCCTCTATTATCAGATACCTTAAACCCCTGACGGGTGACGCATTCAAGACACGTTTTGCTGACTGTGAATTTGATGAGAAAATTTTTCCTAAACTGGGCACACAGTCTAAGAAGCCAGAAGCTACTGAGACCATTAGTTGGGACCAGAAGTCTTTGTCCCTATATGATCCGCGTACTAATCTGTGTGAAGATGAGATCCTGAAGATCCTTCACATCCAGAATACAGTACATCTTTTACTGGATAAGTTCACGGACAACCAGAATATTGTCCGTTCACACGTCCCTGCTGCCAATACGCCAGCTAGGATTGACATCCCCATAGATGGATGCAATCCACCGGCAGCAGAAATGGCTGTACCTCAAATGAAAAGAGGACGCCCACCAGGTTCAAAAGATAAAGTTTCTCGAAAGAGGAAGACTCCTGGAGATACTAAGATTATCCCTCCACAGGACGCTGAACTCAGACCAGCTACTTCTCCCCTCCTGATTTCCCCGGCAGAGGAAACAATAGGAGAAACATCATTAAATTTTGTACGTACGGGAGAAGTACTGGACAGAAATAGCATAGTCGTCGTCGACGATTTTGCGTTCGATATTGTCGTTCACGTCACTGAATATGACGATGACGTCGAACCACGATCTCTAGCGGAATGTAAACGCAGAGATGATTGGCCAAAGTGGGACGAGGCAATAAGAGTAGAGCTGGACTCACTCTTGAAACGCAAAGTCTTTGGACCAGTAGTCCAAACACCAGTAGGTGTAAAGCCTGTGGGATATAAGTGGGATTCATAAGAAAAAGAGATGAAAATAATGTGATCGTTCGCTACAAGGCACGCCTTGTAGCCCAGGGTTTTTCCCAAAGACCGGGGATTGATTACGAAGATACGTATTCCCCGGTCATGGATTCGATCACATTCTGATTTTTAATAAGCCTAACTTCTCTGGAAAGCCTAGAAATGCAGCTCATGGACGTTGTGACTGCATATCTATATGGCGATATAGATAAAAATATCTATATGAGACTTCCTGATGGGTTTAATCTACCCCCAGAGATGAAAGAGATACCTCGGGACGTATTCTCTGTAAGGCTACATAGATCATTATATGGTCTAAAACAATCGGGCAAGATGTGGTATAACAGACTAAGTGATTTCCTTGCACATCAAGGATTCACGAATAATGAAGTCTGCCCGTGTATCTTGATCAAAAGAAAGGGAACATGATTCGTCATCATAGCAGTATATGTAGATGACTTAAATCTCATAGGATTTCCTACAGAGATCAATGAGATATCTGAAAGCCTAAAACATACTTTTGAAATGAAAGACCTAGGCAAAACAAAGTATTGTCTTGGCTTACAGATAGAACACCTAAGAGGTGGAATCCTATTACACCAATCCAATTATACAAAGAAACTTCTACGCAAGTTTCATATGGATAAATGTCATCCTTTAGGTACTCTTATGGTCGTAAGATCACTAGATGTACATAAGGACCCCTTCCGGCCACTGGAAGAGGGGGAGGAGATACTGGGTCCTGAAGTACCCTACCTCATTGCCATTGGAGCACTTCTATATCTGGCTAACTGTACGCGTCCTGATATAGCGTTTACAGTTAATCTCCTAGCCAGACACAGTGCAGTGCCCACAAAGCGCCACTGGAACAGAGTAAAGCATCTTCTGTGATACCTCCAGGGTTCAATTGATCTGGGACTTTACTACCAGAGAGGTGCATCCCCCAAATTATTTGGTTATGCTGATGCAGGTTATCTCTCAGATCCGCACACGGCAAAATCCCAGACAGGTTTTGTTTTTACTTACGGAGGTACTGCTATCTCCTGGAGATCGGTAAAGCAAACCACAACAGCTACATCATCCAACCATTCGGAGCTCATTACGATCCATGAAGCAAGCAGAGAGTGTTATTGGCTACGATCCGTCGTCCAACACATTCTTCAATCTACTGGCCTGAAGACCGGTGATTTGGAGCCTACCGTCCTGTTTGAAGACAACGCTGCGTGCATTGCTCAACTTCAAAAGGGCTACATCAAGGGCGACAGGACGAAGCACATATCTCCCAAGTTTTTCTGGACACATGAGATAAAGGAGGACAAGCAGATTGAAGTTCAGCAGATCCAGTCCTGCAACAACTTAGCTGATCTTTTTACCAAATCTTTACCAAAATGTATTTTTGTAAAACTTGTAAAAGGAATCGTTACGAGACAACTGAAAGACCTACAAGCCTGAAGCTTGTACGGATGAGGGGGAGTAACCTGTGTGTTGCACTCTTTTCCCTTAAGCTGTTGGTTTTTCCCACTGGGTTTTCCGCAGCTAAGGTTTTAACGAGGCAAACATGATTACTCAGGATCCAGAAGTATCCACCCCACTTTTAGCCTTAAACAATAAGACCAAAGTAATGGATGGATAAGGGGGAGTGTTGTGAGTGGAGAAGGCCTTTGGCCTCCCCACTATTATCCCCCCATTACTCCACCACTCTTAATGTGGTGGAGACCTTTGGTATGCTAAAAGTCTCTTGGAATACCATATGAAATTATAAATAAAGAATCATGGCTATTGGCCATGGTGACTCTTCTCCAAAATCTTATAACATTTAAAGGCTTATTTATAGCCTTTGCCCCCATTTTTTTGTAAAATAGTATGGCCTGCGGGCCTGAAGCCCGCAGGCCGGCTGCGGGCTTCAGGCCCGCTGCCAAATTTTTTTTGTAAAATAGGATGGCCTGCGGCCTTGAAGCCCGCAGACTGGCTGCGGGCTTCAGGCCCACAGCTAAAATTTCTTTTTCGTTAGTGGGCTGAAAAAGCACACTAGGGCTTTGGGGGGCGACGGCTAGGGTTAGCCGCCGCCGCCCCCTTTCTTCCGACGGTGGCAGATGGGGTAGGCCACCGCCGCCCCCTTTCTTCCGCCGGTGGCAGATGGGGTAGGCCGCCCCCCGCTTCAGGCGGCGGGGGCAAGGGCATGGCGAACCGCCATTTGGGCGGTGCCGGACGGCCGCCCCCCGCTTCAGGCATGGGGGAGGGGGGGCGAGGGCGAGCGAACCGCCCGTTGGGCGGTCGGCGACAAGTTGCCCCCCGCTTCAGGCGGGGGGGCAAGGGCGGGTGGAGCCGCCCTTTGGGCAGTCGCGGACGGCAGCCCGCCGCTGCAGGCGGGGGGGCAAGGGCGGGCGAAGCCGCCCTTTGGGCGATCGCGGGCGGTCGCCACCCGCTTCAGGCGGGGGGGGGGGGGGGGTGGGTGGGAAGGGCGGGCGAAGCCGCCCTGTGGGCGGTCGCGGGCGAAGCCGCCCCCAGCTGCAGGCGGGGGGTGGGCAAAGGCGGGCGAAGCTGGCGGCCCCCCCGCTACAGGCGGGGGGAGGGAACGGCAACCAGGGAGGGTTTGGCCGGCGGCAAAGCCGTCGGCGGGCTCAAACTAGGGTTTACACAAATTAAACCCTAAAAGTTTGGATTTTGGGATTAAAAATTCGTCATTTTGGGCGATTAACGAAAACCCCATATCGATCTTGCGAGATCTAGGGGAAGGACAATCATACGTATAATTAAAAACATCATTTTGGTGATTTTTACCTCTATATCCGTCCTCCAGATATAGCGACGGTTGCACGAAGCCATACGCAGATGACGACTCTCGATTGAGGAAGCCTTGCACCGCGCTCGTGGATCTCCCGTCTCCTCTCGCCTTCGCCTTCGTAACGAACGAAAAATTTGTGGAAAATTTTTTAGAGGCTCATGCTGATAACGTGTTATGAACCAACTACTCGGGGAGGAGCCACCAGCTCTTTATTTATAGACAATATGGGAGAATACAAATATGTGCTACAATGATATGGGCATATCTCTAGGATAGCCCAGAATCTCAACCAACACGATTAAATAACCGTTCACAACAGTTAGATGGATTTTCTTAATTATATTTAGTTTTTGGCCTTTTCCCGAAATTTCTCACATCCTAAATTGCATGATTGAAAAAGTTTTAGATTTAACTTTGAATGAAAAATCATTAGATTGCAATTATTGTTAGGCTAAATTTCAAGAAAGCGGAGTTTTGAGCCATTTAAGAAACCACCAACACGGCAACACGTACTTTTTTCCCACTAAAACTCACCATTGACCTCCTTTTTAAAGGAAAGTTAACGGTGTAAGAAATAAGTTAAAATTTTAAAAAATTAAGTCTGTTGTGAAGGGATAATACCAAGTTTGTTAGTCGGTTGGGATCACGGCTTATCTTATAAATAAGACCGTATCTAATGTATCTTCTCTGTATACGCTCCTATGTATGCTATAAATAAAGAGCTGGGGGTTCCTCCCGAGATGATTCATAACACGTTATCAACACGAGCCTCTAAACAAATTTTCCACACAAAATCGATCGTTGCGAAAGAGAAGAAAGGCGGGAGACCCACGCACGCGGCGTCAAGCTTCATCAAACGAGCGTCGTCATCTACGTAGGCTTCGTTCAACCGTCGCTATATCCGGAGGACGGATATAGAGGTAAATCTCGCTAAAAATGCCGCTTGTTATCATACGTATGATGGTATTCTCCATAGATCTCGCAAGATCGAAGTGGAATTTGGACTAATCGTCCAAAAATCATGTTTTTAACAAGTTTTAAATTCTGAAAATATTTGGATAATAGGGGTTTACCCCCTATCCTACCATGTCGGTGGCCTTGCCGCCTGTCGCTCCCCCGCCCGTCCCCTTGCGCATCCCCCCTGGAAGGGGGGCGGTGCCATCGCCGCAGTCGAACCCCCCAAAGGGGGTGCGGTGCCATCGCTGCAGTCGAAACCCTCCTCCCCCCCGCTCCGACGAGGGGGTTGCCGGCCCCTCGCCGCCGCACGACAGTAATACAACGAGGGGCGTCGGCGGCCAACCCTAGCCGCCGCCCCTCAATCCTATTTGCCTAATGGGCCCGAAGCCCAGACTCAAAAAAAATTTGAATTACAAGCCTTGCGGGCCTGAAGCCCACAGGCCTAATATTCAAAAAAAATTTAATGACTGCGGGCCTGAAGCCCGCAGCCACACTGCAGGCTTCAGGCCCGCAGGCCAGTCTTGTTTAAAAAAAACTGGGAGGCTAAGATATAAGCTTTAAAAGGCTTTTTGGGATAAAAATTAATTAAAAATAGCGTTTGGGGGCCTAAAAATCCATGAAAAATCATGGTAAATTAAGGGGACTGTTGGGGACTTTTGGGGATAAATTGGGGATGCTTAAAAAGGAAAACTTTTTCCTTTTATGAAAAACATGTCAACTATTTGTGCTCTTTTTCAATATTTTTGAATAAACCCAACTAGCACAACCTTTGCATTATATGATTTCCTTTGTAGGACCATTAATATATGCTTCGCATCATTTTGGCTTATTATGTGGATAAACTATGTTTGGTTGTGCATACTTTTTTAAAAACTTAATAATTAGGAAGATCCTGCGACCGCTCTGCCGTCAATCAGCTAACCTAACTGTGTATGACATTGCCTACTGATCCAATAATTATTAAGTAATTAAATTGTTTATCCCTCTCTGCGAATATAAATGCATGTGATGCCTGTGATGAAAATGTCTGTTGAAAATGTTTGATGAGCACAAATTTTACATGGATGGTTAATTACGGTTTTGGATCGGCTGTTTAAGTCCCGCATTTTATTTTCCTGCACTTTTCTTTTACTTTTGAGAGAAATTGTAGTGAGGAATTTATGTAAATGTCCAAGACCGAAGACAACTTTCCATGGACACGGAGGCCACAATTGAAGCTGAAGATCTTATATGAGACCCACGGGGTATCCAAAGTTGTAATTTCTTTTTTTAAAACTTTCATTTATGTAATATGGACTGTAATAGACTTTTGGACTCTTTATTTATGTGGGACTGGCCGATCCACGCAATTAGCTCTTCACATAAAAATTGCATCCGCATGAAAATGTTAATCGTTTAAATTATTATTCATGCAAATTTGTGCTCTATTAGATAAAATGGCTAAAATTGCAAGTATCGATTTCGAAGTGCTGGATGCATCAGAGAGAAACTATCTGAGCTGGCAGCTCGATGTGAAGTTCCATCTGCGGGCTAAGTCCCTTATTTCTGCTGTGACCAAGAATGAAAAAGTAAGCGATATAGAAACAGCGCAAGCCAATATCTATATTCGACGCCATGTGGAAAAGACCCTAAAGGCTGAATACCTTACGGTCGAAGATCCACTTGAGCTGTAAACTGCCCTTGAAGGCAGATATAAACATTAGAAAGATGTTATACTACCAAGGACACGATACAAGTGGGAGAACCTGAGACTGCATGACTTTAAGTCCATAGCTGAATAAAGCTCATCTCTTTTTAGCATCACGTCATGCATGAAGTTGTGTGGTGAAAAGTCTCAGAAGATCGCATGCTGGAAAAGACGTACACATCTTTCCATGAGAAAGATGCGATACTAATGCAGCAATACCGTGAACAAAAGTTCACCAAGTATTCTGTGCTACTGTAATGTTTACTAATGACCGAACAAAACAAAGAGCTTCTCCTCTCCACTCATAACATGCGTCCCCTGGCACTGCCCCCCCCCACCAGAAGCTCACAATGCCTTTTTCCAAAAAGAAGAGAGACAATAAACGAAAATAAAGACCACAGAAATGGGGACAGAACAAAAGGGATAGGGGCCAAGTCCAGCAGCGAAGAAATGAAAGTAAGGGGAAGTTCATCTGGCGCAGAAATGACAACAATAGAAATGATGCACCCCCACCCAAGAGGAAATGGAAAGACCAGTGTCATAGCTGTGGCATGGAAGGCCACTGGTCTAGAGTGTGCCGAACTCCGCAGCATCTCCATGATTTGTATAAAGAAAAAACAAGAAAAATAAAGCTAAAACAAACCTGGTGACCTCTGATGATCCAGTCAAGTTTACAGCTGACGACTTCGAAAATGATGACATGCTTGATTAGCCTTCTATTTTTATATTAGCTACTTGTTTTAAGAACATTACATGTTATGATAGCCTTTTGAATTATGTAATTTGATTTTGAATGAAAATGTTTCTCTGAATATGTGCCTATATGATTCATCTTTTAATAGATGAACTGCTCTCATGACTGATTAGTAGACAATAAACACATACGATCCTTCAATACAAAGCTCAATATCAGGACCATATTGAATGTTCTGGGAACGCAACACTGTTGCTCCCAAATGACACAAAAATAAAGGATGCATTAATCTCTCCGAATTCCAATCGAAACTTACTAAGTTTCAAGGACATCCGTTCCAACGGATTCCAATTGGAAACAATAAATAAAAATGAAAAACAAATTACTTTATGTAACGTCTCAAGAAAAAAGAATAAAATCCATACTTAAACTTTTTGAGAGCTTTTCAATAGGCATCTACCATATAAAGATTCAGAGAGAGGAAGCGAATTTAACGGAGCAACTAAAGTGCCCGGCATCATGCCATGTTTTTACTTTGGCATGATAGACATGGACACCCTGGATCAGTGATGATGCACCGCATCTTATCTTATGGGTATGACTTGAAGAACCAGAAGATTCTTCAGAAGAGAGAATTCACTCACATCCCTTGCTATAAGGGAAATCAAATTACAAGGCCATCTCTATTAAAATCTGACAAAAGAATCTCCACGCTTCCTCGAAAGAAAATAAGGAGATTGATGTGGACAAATCCATCCCCCTTAGTGGGCTAATTCGGTACTCTATGGTACCGATAAATGCATCCTTAAAATATTCGTATGTGTGCCTACTATCGACCGGCAACTTAGCTTTTCCAAAGCTATTGGCACATATAATAATGTTGCAGGCACATTTTCCAGACAATCAAATAAAGAAAATAAGTCTGGTTAATGTTGGGAAATTTACCTCCCGGTCATTTCAAGAGTACTGCCAAGCAACAGGAATATAAAATGAACATACAGTGTCGCATGTTCATACCCAAAAATGGGTTAGCAGAGTCACTGATAAATAGACTCCAATGGATTGTACGTCCATTGTTAATGACATCCCGATTGCCAGTGGATGCATGTGGACATGCAAATTCTGCATGATGCATTGTAAATAAAAATAAGACCCTCTGGAGGTCAGAGTCTCCAATGCAACTTGCATATGAAATGTCGCCGAATATTTCTCACTTGAGAATCTTCGGTCGCGCAGTTTAAATCCACATCGCACCACCACTGAGGACAAAAATGGGTACTCAACGTCGCCTAGATATATGTAGGGTTTGACTCATTCTCAATTATAAGATACCTAGAACCCCAAACTGGTGACGCATTTAAGGTACATCTTGAAGACTGTGATTTTGATGAGACGAGTTTCCCCAAAATGGGCCCGGATACTGGAAATCTGGTGCGAAGTAAATTATAACGTGGGATACAAAAAGTTTGACCCACTATGATCCGGTAACAAAACAATGTGAAGATGAGATCCTGAAGATCCTCCACATTCAGAATACGGTTCACCAATTACCGGACTCATTTACTGACAACCAAAAGATTGTTAGATCACACATCCCTGCTGCAAATACTCCAACTAGGATTGACATCCCCGAGAATGGATGCAATCCACCAGCAGCAGAAGTGGCTGCTCCTCAACAGAAAAGAGACAGACCACCAGTCTCCAAGGATGAAAATCAAAGAACAAAGAAAATACATAGAGACCTTGAGACAATAATACCACAGGACAATGAGCTCATGTCCACATCCTCACCCCTTTTCGGAATCCACTGCAGAGGAAATGCGGGGAAAAACTGAAATGAAAGTAAATGTTGTACGTACTGGGGAGGTATTGGACAGAAAGAACATAATTGTCGACATGTATTCACGTATCATATTGACATATACATCGCAAAAGCGATGATGTTTATAAAATATCGTTCCATACTCCGTTGCTAAAATGCAAACGTAGAGATTGGCCAAATGTGGAACGAGGCAATAAAAGATGAGCGGGACTCACTTATAAAACGTGAAATGTTCGGACCTGAAGTCCAGACACCAAAAGGTGTCAAACCTGTGAGTAAAATAAGTATTGCATACATAAGGAAAAAATACAAAATCGTATGCTATAAGGTATAACCTATAGCCCAAGGAAAATTTCACTGAAACTAGGGATCGAACAAATTAAAATGAGCATGACTCATAAATGATGCATCAGTCTCCCTAAGTTATCAGATGTGAATACCTTACGATTTGGCAAAGGAAATTTTGGATATGCTGTTATTGGATGTTGTGACGGCATACCTTTGTGGATATCTTAGTAAAGATAAATTCCACATTTCCTTAAATGCCTGAATAGACTTCGGGACGTCTATTCTATTGAAGAAAAACAATAAGAATAACAAATAATATACAACCAATAGAATCACTTGACAAAGCAATGATTCCTACTGAGGGTTGTCTTTGCATCTAAGCAAAGAACAGGATTTTTGATCATAGTTGTAAACAACTTAAATCTCATCGGATCTCCTGAAGATAAAACCGAAAATATCTGTTCAAGCCTGACTATTAAACATGAAATGAAAGACCTAGGCAAAAATAAATTAAGTCATTGCTCACAGATTTATTATCTTAATAGAATCCTGTTACATACGCCTAGAAGCGCGTTGAAGAAATTAAAAGGACCATTCTCATCCAAAGTACACCTATGGTAGTACTCTCTATGTATGTACAAAAAGACCCCTTCCGATCGCAGGAAGAGGGTGAGCATATAATTGGTCCTAAAGTCCCTTATCTAAGTCCAATCAGGCACTACTGGCTAACTGCATGCGTCCCGATATAGCAGTTCCAGTAAACTCATTAGCCAGAGATAATTAGCCACCTTAAAAGGGACATTAGACCGGAGTTAAGCCTTTCCTCCCAGGGTCGAAAGATTTGGGCTTACATTATAAAGTATCATTCTCCATTTATGCAAATGCACGTTACAGGTTCGATCCCTATACTGTGAAATCACAGATTGGGTACCCACAGTGGGATGGCCATCTACTGCAGATCTGCAAAGCAAATTATGAAGGCAACATCATCCTATCATTCCGAGTTTCTCACCATCCCAGAAACACACCAATGGTGTATTTAAGGGTGCCTGGTGGTACGTTACATACCGGTGACGACTGGAATAGAGGCTGGTATTGTGGAGCTGACCACATAGTCTGAAGACCACATCAGAGGCGACAAAACTTAGGGCATGTCCTTTTGGCCGGAATAGAGGCGAGAATAGAGAAATCAGCACTATTCATGCACTGTGCCCTCTATTCCCAGCCTCCATTCCCAATGGCTGTTCTTTTGCAAGAACGGCAAATTGTATTCCTTGCCTACGTGGTAGCACTATTTGGGAATCCATCCCAATAGTTGTATTCCTTGAAAATAGTTGGGAATGCATGGGAATAGATGGGTAAGTGGGCACACTCTCTCATCTCTCTCCACCCCTCCAACTCACCATCTTTCCACTTTCTCATTCCAACTTTCTGATCTCAAAAGAACACAAGAATAGAGAATGTGCACCACTTTACATTCCAAACCCCACTTTCCATACTCCATTCCACACAAAAGAACACAAAACTTCATTTTCTCTCTCCTCAAAATACAAACTTTCCCATATTCCCATTTCTCTATTCCAGCAAAAGAACAGGCCCTTAGCACACCTCTCCAGAGTTTCTGGATTCAGCAGCTGCTTAATGGTGATAATATTTGTAATCTGTGTATATCTTCGGAATGTTGTAAATAGGAGTGATGAGATAAGCCTAAGAGATCTGAAAGCCTAAGAGTTTTTACAGATCAGAGGGAGTTGAGGGGATTTGTACTCTTTTCCCTTAGCTATGGTTTTCCCACAGGGGTTTCCATAGCCAAAGGTTTTAACGAGACAAATCACATCAACTCTGGGTACTGAAGTATCCACCCCTTTGTGGCGCTCAGAATCCCGAAGTGTTCATGAGCAGAGTAGGTTGTACAAATCAGAGGGAGTTAGAGAGCGTTTGTACTTTTTTTCCTTAACTATGATTTCTCTCACAGCGTTTTCCATAGCTAAAGGTTTTAACGAGGTAAACCCCCCACCAACTCATGATCCTGAAGTATCCACCCTATGTGAGACTCCTACCACATTTAGAATCCTGAAATATTCATGAGCAGAGTCCACACCTCTGGCTGGATAAGGGGGAGTGTTATGAAGCGATAATACCGAGTTGGTTAGTCGGTTGAGATCACGGCTTATCTTATAGATAAGACCGTATCTAATGTATCTTATCTGTATACGCTCCTCTATATGCTATAAATAAAGAGCTGGAGGTTCCTCCCCAGATGTTGATTCATAACAAAGTCTAGCTAGTAAGCAATTTTTTAAAAAAGTCATATTTAATAATTTATAAAGGAAATGTATTTCATGAAGAAGAAAATTAAAAAAAATTTGCTTTGGGGGAAAAAAAAAACCTAACCATGTCACACACCATCAGAGACTTTCTTTTTAAAACAAAATTCAACAATGTTTTTAGCAATGTATTTTTTTTCAACCAATCATGATCCGACGTCCGATATGATCAAGATCCGACATTTTTTCTATTAAATCTAGCGGACTGAAGGCTAAGATGACGAGGAGGAGATGATTTTTCAAAACGGATCAAAGTAAATGAGGGTCTCCTGAAATTTAGACTTATTCTTAAATATAATCTAAAAGTTATTTTTTTTGTGCATGATACACATTAGTACCAATGTAAATCATTAGATTTTAACCGAAAAAACTTGCGTAACCAAGAATAGTTTAGATCAGGGAAAGACAACGCTGATCATTGGGCCTTTCTTCAACCAATACAATAAACATAGACGTCCGAAACTTGAGAAACAAAAGATGATACTTTCCATATCCAGTAATCCTAATGGTTGCCACAAAATCTAACACAATGAGCTGAGGATGAACTGTGCAGATGCCGCATCAGAAATGCAATTCAGGATTCCTCTGTCAAAATCAGTGTCAGGTTTATAAATTACCAGGAGGATCCATCCACAGTTCTACAGCGGCAATGCGCTTCAATCTCTAACGCTGTGTGCGTGTAGCAAGTTCTTGCAAGCCTCAAAATGCTTCGATGAACTTCTGAATTTTTGCTTGAGCTCGTTCCTTCTCCTCGGGCCCATCCACATCTCCAATATTATCATGATATTCCTACAACACCATCAGGCATATTCTGGGTGATTTGCAGTCTAGTGTGTCCTAAAGATGAAAAGAACCAATCCGATAACGTTTTTCTCTATTAACAAGAATGATCATCACATGTCCTGCTACACAATTGATAATTTTTTTTTGCAGCACCATCAACTCATCAAGTGACCATACATTTAAGCTTCGAATGGACTCACAGGCAGAGTTTCATAAAATCAAGACCTACCTAACAGTCTAATTATTAGTTTCATGTCTATAACAAAGCTTACAAATACAAACTCTGAAGATGGACTAATTTTCTGAAAATTAACTTTATATTTTACCGTTTTCCTAAAATATTACCTTGGAACTTTGAAAATAACAAAAAAAAATTACATGAACTTCACCTTTTTAAAATTAATCCTCCAACTTGTCACAAGATAGAGGTAATTTTCCGAAATGTTTAGAAAGATTAGGTAAAATTCATTTTTTGTTATTTTCACAGTTCAAGATAGTATTTTGTGAAAACGGTGAAACATAAAGTTAGTTTTTTTTTTTGAAAATTAGCACTGAAGAAAATTTCAAACGGTTCAGAGATGATAAAAATTATAACCAATGAAAAATGACAACTGGTCTAGTCACACAAAAAAGTTACTTTCTTTTGTAAACAGTCCTCATCTGTCATCACTAACAAGGCAAAGAAAGTAATAACTAACATAAGTTAAATGCCTAATTACTAGCGCTCTCATTGCATTAATTCAATATGTCCTTCGAAAAAGGCAACATCCAAATTCTAAATCAGTATGGAAGAAAAACATGTTAAATTACTAGTAAATACCTGAAGTATATCCTTAACATGCATCTTCGTCAGTTTCTGCTGTCTTAGTAGAAGTTCTATTCTTGCTCTCATCTGTGGATGCCTGCATGTAGCAACAACATCAATAAAACCGGATAAATCCCAATTGTCCGAAGTAAAATATACTTGGCATATGCGATTTAGCTAGATGGCAGACTTACTCTGAAGACCATAAATGTCCCAGTATGACAGCGATCAACTGAAAAATCATGAAGATGAGCGAAGGTTAGTCAAAATGCAACATAGAAATGGACAACACCGTAAATATCAGCAAAATAAATTACAATACGAGTCATGGGAAGTATGTCCGTACTTGCAGAGTGTAGAGCCCAGCTTCCAGTTTTCGATTGTAACGCTCCTCCTCATCCATCTGCAAAGAAGAAAAACATGAACTGGCATCTCTTTCATGCATTGGATAAATCACCTTTTGCAGAAAGCAAATTATACAGAAGCAACATACCTCTAAATCATCTAACTCAAGTCTACCTAGTCGTTCACTCTCAGATTTAACTCGGTCGGAATATCTGCAAATTAGAGCGGCTGATAAGTGAAGGGCTCATATGTGACCACTGGATTTAAGTGATGAAGCTACAACGATTGTAAAGAAGTTTTGGAAGAGACGTATATTAGTCCATTAGACATACCTCATATAGAATTCCATAAGTCTGTCTATCTTTTCACACTCATTTTCTACGAACTTGCTTAACAATCTCTCCCTTCTGGAACCCCTTACGATTCCACCTGATAATATATATTAACTATTATCACATGATAAAATGAAGATGAAGTTGAACAATGAATCATGTCACAGTAGGAGGGAAAAGACCAACCCAATCATTGTAATATGTATCAATGAGGAGTGTTTAATTCTCACATTCCGGGGGAGTATAATTGACTCCAGAAATATATTTCAAAAAAGTTATTTAAGGTACCAAAACAATAAATCCATTCTGGAAATGTTTCCATGCACAAACACTGCTTGTTTGCTTGAGAAGGTATAAATTATAAAGCTTTGTTTATAACATTCTTCAAGTGTTTCCCCGTTAGAATACATACAAATGCTTTTATGTTTGGGGTTTCCTTTTCCCTTTTATTTAATTTTTTGTGTGGAGGGGGTAGATGTTGGGGTTTTTTGTTTTGTTTTGTTTTTGTTTGTGGGGGTTGGGTGGGAGTGAGGACTTATACTGGTTCGGGACTTTTAGGTGGGACCATGACATTTTAGAGGTATTATTAGTTTGGAGTCATCCTTTGATGACACCAAGACATAAGTCTCACTAACATAAATGTCGGGACTGTACCTAGGACTATGGTTCTGGGAATAAAATCCAGGGTCCAGATTGGGAAATTGTCACAATTTTTTTTTGATTACATAGCTTTATGAATTATATTATCTTACAGATGTGCTAGAAATTACTAATTTAATGTATCATGACTAATGGGTAACCAAATACTTCTATCTTAATAATTTTATTGAAATTTCATAATTAACAGGAAAATAATTAAACTGCATTAAATGATTAATAAAAATTATTATACATTGACTCTTAATAAATTAGATTTATAATTATCTACGAAATATTTTCATTCAATCTCCATAGCATTAAACATAACTGGTTGGCTGAAATGCTCCTCATTTGTCTTCATTTCTATCGCCTATTGTATGGTTCCATCACTCCATGAATGTCAACTTATGTTTTATTTCATGGGACAGTTAATATCACTTTAATGCATCCCATGAATCACTAAAAATCAACATGATAGCACCTCCTAAGTCACTAAATATAATTCTAGCTTCCAAGATTCAAATAAATAAGTTCCATTAAGACAACATTAATCTATTGTAATTTTCATTGAATCGAGTTGCTCTGGCTTCCCAAACCTCCTTATTCTCTAGGCATTTTGCTATCAATGAACTCTTCAATTGCTCTAAGTTGAAATGCACCCAAATGGGTAAGCAGCAGCCCTCCCCAGCTCAAGCCCACTAAGGTCATAATAAAGTTCCATTCAAATGAAAAAAAACGTAAAACAGTTTATGATTGATACAAGGCAGTGTGGGTCATCGGGGCCCTTTCTACGGTTGCATGTTGCTAGCTGCTGCTCCTACCTGCATGTTGCAATGGTCCGACTGAAGTTAGAGATGGATTGATGTTTTGAGAAGAGGGAGAGATTAGATTAAATTTCAAACCCAAAAAAGAGGCTAAAGTAGCGAAACAATCCCACTTCTTTGTCCTAATCCGCGGAAAACGCTGGAACAAAATTTAGGGTAGGTACACAAATTTATACTATGCCAGGACAAAGTGGAGAATTTTGAATCTCGGTGCCAGTTTGTGTTCTAACACTCAATGACACCACATTTTCAGAATTTTAGCACTCGTCTAAACCACTAACGCAAAAAGGGAAAGCCCCACAGATGCATCAATCCCACTTTGGAAATAAAAACCAATAAGTCCACTTTTGTGTTATTGTGAGTGGGATACCGAGAAAATGACATTAATGGTGGTTGATACTCAAAATGGGATTCAAAGGCCTTCATTTTGTCCTAGTACAAAAGTTGGATCCCATCACTAAATTTTGTATCTAACCCCCCTCTCTCTCTGTGATCTAAAATTAAATTTAATCACTCCCCTTTCGCACAATAGCAATCTCTCTTTCTCACTTTAACCCCATCTTCTACTCTCTTCTCCTATTTTCTATTCTCTTCTCTCTGCTGCCCGAACAGTATCCACTTAACGGGAGTCTTTGCCGCCACCAGCTCTTGGTTTCTTCCCTCTCTAGAGGCCAGCTACTGCAATCCGTGTGGCCTGTTATAGCAGTAGTAGCTGGGACCATAGTTATTAATATTTTTGATACGTGATACATATATATAGTTCGATGCGATGCGATTTGAAATTTTTTTGATACATGTTGGATAACCATATCAGACAATGTAAACTATTTACTGATACAATATATATCAACTAATTCATTCATTCATTCATTCACATGTATGTATATGTATACATATTTACATGTATGTATTTATAGATATGTATAACAAAGTTATCATATAACATTTTGGTCAAATATCATGTCGTATATATCGTATGGTAAGACATTTGATAAATTGAAAAAACAATTAAGCAAATCACTCAAATAACTAAATATATCACAAAAGCAATCAAAAACTTTAAGCATAGAATAAATTATAAACAATGAGTTATGCTAAAAGTGCGTAAAACAATATTTTCATTATACATAATTAAACATAAACATAATCACATAAAAATAGAGAAGTTCTAAGTCTATGTTAACAGAGTCCAAACTAAATCAATATATCTTAATTATTAAATTGAAATAAATCTTTATTAAACTGAATTCAATCATAAATAGTTAAAAAAAATTAAAATAAAAATTGTTATCTTCAGAGCCAAAAATATAAAAATCAATCTCAATGAAAAACGATCTTAGTTCTTAAACAAAAACCGCATTAAACTAAAAAAATAGTTTTAAACAAAAAATTGATCATTTCTATTAATCCTTAACACTTAACAGTTTTAAATAAAAATAACTCTTCGTCATTAATCATTTCTATTAAACAAAAAAAATTAACAAACAAAATTACAGGCATCTCATCATCGATCAACGCTTCACAATCGGTGCGTCGATCGGTTAAAGTAGCAGGTCCTTGTCATCGTCGAGATCATTAATGATGCAATCAAGGTCATAAAGTTCTTCGTCAAGATTACGAAGATCTTCCTTGTTAAGATCGGTCATCACGAGGTCATTGGTTGAAGTCGTCGTCCAAATCATCATCGATTTCATCGATGGAATCGTTGAGAGCCACAAAGAGCGTCAATTCACAAGTGTTGAAATTTGAATTATTTAGGACTAATTTTAGCCCCAAATAAGGATCAATCAGATTTAAACCCAAAAAATAAATATTGTAAACATCTAAACCAAAAAACCAAAATATCTGCAAGTCATCATACGATATTTCATCATATACAATATACGCATCTGATTCGTATCGAAATATGCACATATCATATCGTATGGTATGATTCGCAAATCATATGATATTCTGACAACTATGATGTATGCATACGTAGATATAGATATGTTGGTAATTATGTATGCATATGTACATACAAATACATACGGATCGAGCTTTGAGATCTCAGTTTCAGTTTCATACCCTTGGATTCCCGGTTCTGCCCGATTTCTTTAGTTTCAAAAAATTTGCTTGGAGTTATGGTATCAGTTCTCGTGTGACAAAAACTCAAATTGAAAAATCACAAATTCTTCCAAACTCAAAGACACATAAATCACCAGTGAAATTTGAACTCAAAAAATTGAAATTTATACCTCATTCCAGTCGAGTCTCGCCGTCGAGTCTTCGGAGAGCAATCGTCTTCGTCTTCGAAGAGTCCCACCACTTGCACGTATTTGAAGAGTAGTGGTGTCTTCGTCTTCAGAGCGGTCTTCTTCGAGCGCCGCAGCCCTACATCTTGTGAGTCTTCGACTTAAGCGCCTTCGCAAATGTTCGAGAGCAGTCGAAGGCTTGAAGCAATTACATTTGCTTTATTGACGCATTAGGGCTGTGCTGCTATCAAATTACACATCTTGCTAAGCAATTACATTTATTTACAAATTTACTATTCTCTTATAAAACGTTTTAAAGAAGGGAGTGGTAAACTTGTAAATAAATGTAACTTAATTACCAAATGTGTAATTTGACTAGCACACTATTGGAATCTCAGCGAGCCAATGTGTTGCTATTCATCTAACCCATTTTTATAAGTACGTTGCATTTATTTACAAGTTTGCCATTATCTTTTGGAAAGGGAGTGGCGAACTTGTAAAAATTGTAATATATTTAGCAAAATGCGTATTGTGAATAGCAAAATTTGAGAATATACGTATTTTTTACGTATTTTCAAGTTTTGATACTATTAAACATTAATATTTAAGTTAGAATTTGATATTAGTAATACAAATTTAATAGTATTTGATAATTTTTTAAGTAGTTAAAATACTGATATGGACGAAACGAAACTCACTTTCGAAACCACCGATACGGACGAAACCGAAACCTAAATTTCCGGAAGACCAAAACCGCGACCTCAAACCTTGGCAGATAGGCTTCAGCTTTCCAATATCCTGCAATAAGAGATTCAGCGTGTGCAGCACAGGAAATCTAAAAAATAGAGGGACGCCTCAAAGCTAACAACTTCGCTGCAGCCATATTGTTCTATGTGTGGTCGGTCACAATTTGAACAACAGATTGTTCTCCCAGCTTCTCAATTGTTGCATTTACCACATTATAAATATACTTGCCATCGTGCATATAAGAATCATAGACCATCGTTCCAGTATAAGCATGGATGACAATATTCATTATACGCATCCTCCGGTCAGTCCAACAATATGTCAACGGACTCATCCATGCGGTCTATATTTTTTAGAAACGATTTCAACTTCTTAGAAGCAACTTCCTTAATATACTTCTCAGATATCTAATAGGAAGTTGGACAATTCAAATTGGGTCCATATTTACCTACAGCCGGCACCATCTGCCCAAAAGATAGGTGATCCACCAATGAAAATGGTAATCCTTCCTCGAATATACATCATGCGATCAACTCACATGCATCTTCTCTTTCCTTCTTTTACCAATACTCATTAAGGGTAGATTGCACCACTTTTCATTTCTCATTTTCCAGCTGAGACGGAGTCTTCGTTTCTTGAACCTACGGCTGCACATGCCGATGCCTGTCCATTGGTCCTCTGAACTTTACAGAACCTTGACTGACTTCATGGAAAGATGCAACTTCTACATCCTCATCTCCAATAATCACATCATCTCTAAGTGGTTGAATCTTTGATTCATTTGCCTCTTTCGATGACAGTGTGGCTTCTAATGTAGCAATGACCTTCAGCCTAACATACTCAGGAACTTTCGTGCAAGGAGATACATTTCCTATCATTCCTGCAAAGCGAGTCTTGAAATGGCTGATACCACCACTCATCACATGCTCGCAAAACTTGCACTTCACTTTATTGGTTCACATCTTCTCCACCTGCTCCTAAAAATTTGTTTTCGCGACGAATGATGCCTTGCTAGATGCTTCAAAAGACATTTTCAAAATCTAGCAAAGAGAACAAACATTGAAAAATTATTAAATTAAAATTTAAGATACACAAACTTTAAAAAAATAAAAATATATCGTAAAGTATTAATCATGACTCATGTGGGATTTACATATACATATCATACATTCAGAACTCATTAGAGTATTATCGTATCAATCTATATAGTCAAAAATCGGACTTATGCGGTAGCCACAGGCAAATAGCCTGTTAGGAACAATATCCATTATCCAATATTGGATTTAAGCCAAGTTACCCAAGTATACATGTGCATGCATGCATCATAAACCAACCAATACAAGTGTTATATCTCCAATGGAGAATAAGGTGATAGGCTGCCAAGCATGGCCCAATAATTGACTATAAAGATTAATTAGAATCAATTTAATTTTACAATCATCTATGTACATCTCACATTATTCTCAGAACAAAATCTTCATCGAAATAAAAATATTCAACCCACTTACTGTGCTCTAGTGCTCTACCTGCTTTGTGAAATTTAATGAAATTGCACGTTACTTAAAGAGCGACAGGGCACAGGATAGCAGGGTGTGTGACAGTCACAGATGCCATATCATAGGACCCACCGTCAGATCAATAGCACACATGAACCGGCACACAGAGAGCACATAAGCCAGCAGTGACAGAGCATAGAAGCACATAACACATGAACAAAGAATAAGAATGCCGTATAAATTAAAAGAAAGAAGAAAAAATAAAAAGATGATGATGATGATGAAAAAGAAAGATGAATATGCAAGAAGAAATAATAAGATCGAAGAAAAAAATCAAAAAAAATCATAAAATCATTGTAAAATCGCAAAAATCATAAAATTAATGAAAAAACTGATTGAAACAAAAATTCATTACCTTTTCCTTTGATTTTACCTCGAAATTAGGTCGGACAACGAAGATTTGACAGATTGAAACCGGAAAAAAATCTAGCTTTAGATCGGCGAAGGTCAGAGGAAATCATTTCATTGGAGAGAGAGAGGGAGGGAGAGCTGAGAGTTTTTGACTGGTTGTGTAGAGACAATAATGCCTCAGTTTGAATATTTATTAAACGCTTTGGATCGAATCGATCCAAGTCAGTTTAAAAAAATCATAAACCCATTGTGAACAGTAACGACCTTTATCGACCGATATCGTCCCGATATATCAGGCCAATATCTCCCGATAATCGGGAATATCAGCCGATAAAAGTCGATATCGGGTTTTCTCCCATGATAAATGGCCATATCATACCGGCTGAGAGCCAATACCAATATATTGGCCGATAAACCGACCATATCGGCCGATATTTAAAACACTGACCCTAAGAAAATGAGAAATATGAATGCTCAGATTGCTGAAGCAATCAAGACGACACAAGTTCTGTACAGAAAATATCCACAATGGCCAATACGAGATAGGATTCTAGTTTACACTTGTAGTTTGCAAGTTTCGGTTAAAAAGGCAAGCAACCCAAATCAACCAAAAATGCAAGACATGAACAAACATCAATATAGCTGAGATGTGCATACCAAGTATTGATGTATACACCAAATCTGCATACCAAGTATTACAACGGACTTCAAAAAAATTAAAAAAGATTACAACGGTATGAATCAGCTTTTTAAAAGGGCTTCAAAACACGATTTTATTGCTGCATGGTGCAACTGAGTCAGTGAAGTCAACACCAATCCATCCATCCAACCCCTCGTGTCTGACCGATTTTAATTTAAACCGACGATTGTCCATCCAACTAATCTTAATCAGAATTGTTATTTTGGTTAATTTTGTTATTGGGGTTGATCCCCAAATCAACCCTAATTCTCAGTTATAGATCATTGTTGCACTGTTTTCTTGTAAGTGTGTAGCACAAGAATTTTTTAAATGGACTTGATCATATGCTTCACTTTAAATTTAATATTTCAAAACACGTTTAACGATGTATTTGCATTTATAGTTAAACAATAAGTTTTATTTTACATTTAATATTTGAAACATATCTGAAAACGTTCTACATCCCGAAGCACTTTATCTATTGATTAGACCCATTTATTTAAAAACACACAAACCCGGACAAACAGGAAAAGGACACCCACCAATGGAGAAAACAAAGTTGATAAATTTATAGCTTTTCCTGACATGACAAAATTGCTAGGAAGTGTTGAAATGTAGATGATATAGCTTAGCAAAGTAGATAAATTTATAGCTTTTCCTGACATGATAAAGTTTCTAGGTGAGTGTTGACATGGAGATGATATAGCTTAGCAAAGGTCTCTAGTCCGCGACTTGCAGGTTGACAGTTGTTGTATGCTTGAGAGGTTAAGTAACGGCTTGAATCGGTGCTAAAGCTCCAACGATGCAAGCTTGACCAATATTTTATGCTCGATTAAATAATTGGAAGGACACAAACATAGCTACATTAATTCGGTTAAAGATCGAGCTTGACTAAATAAAGCTTGATAAGGACATGTTATCTCATATATATTTTCCATCATTTGTCTTTAAGATTGTATCTTTTTGATTGTTTGTATTCAATGTAACTCATAATCCTCGTATATTCTTCACAATTAGTTTTAACCAAATGATTACTTTCTAACATGTAAAATGAATAACATAATTCTTGGCTTCTAAGATTATTTGTCTCTTGTGGCTCCTACCTATAATGGGGCTTGAAGAAGCTCAAGGTGTGACTCAGGATTGTCGCAATCTCACTTAAGCTAGTTCATTTAATAAACAAACCATGATTGAAGAAAATCTCAAGCTTGACGGTGACAACTTACAACTCAGCTCATTTGACTAGAATAACAACCCTAACTTGAGAATGGTTTTTGTATCAAAATGGATAATCAAATTTAATAATCCATATTTACTTCCCAAATCTAGCCATATAATTGAATCGAAAGCTAATAAAAACACTGGACATTTGATCTATGGTTCTAAGTCCATGTGCCTTAGCTATCAAAGATTATGGAAATGAACATAATTTAGTTGGCATGATATCAATATTTTTAAAAACTTTCAGCATGAATGCCTTACCAAAAATAATAACAAAAAAATAATGCACTGAGAAACAACCATGATTCACAAGAATGCTAATGGAATATCAGTATAGGAAATTATAACTTTAAGAAAAATGAAGACTTGCTTTCTTACCAAATAATGATGCAAGTAATGAGATCAAACGCTCTTCTAATTCCTCTTGATAGCTCTCTTTCTTATTTTTCTTGCTCACGGGAATCTAAACATCACATAGCATTGCGTCAAAAGATGAAGGATAAAAACATAAGGTTAGAAGCAACATACAAATATGTGGCGTTCATTGAGGGAGACCACAAAAAATAAATAAGAAAAAGCATGAATAACAACACTCAGTAACATGAGTGCCTTCCTCACCAAACAAAATTTTCCTACCTTTCCGAATAGACAATATCAACAGAAAGAATGTTCAGTCCCAACAAAGACAGATTGCAATGATGGCATATTTTGAAGAGATTGAACATACTTCAAGTCATCTGAACTTCAGAACTAAAACATGCATAAGTAAAACGTCTTCTAGACAAGTGAATATTTGTTCGTGGATGTCTTGTTAGAAAAACATATTTTAGATTCCAAAGAAATAGGCAAAATCCTTACATTGACATGACCATTAATAGTTAGACATAGCAAACTTTTACAAATGACATTCCCTCCCCATTTTGACAAATTTATACCTATTCAGATTATGATCACCTCTTATGGTACAGATATGGGCAACTGCAAATAATCTGATTGGAACTCTAATCAAAAGCTCCAACATCACAAATGTTTCTACGACAAGGTGGTTTTCTGATGCGAGCGCACCTAGCGTCGCATCCCCCTCAGCCAATGGAGCACGTGTCGCGGGAGCGCTGTTTACAAGCGTCATTTGAAAGTGCTTAAACTTTGGTCCGTTCATCCAAAGTGGGGAGATCGATCTTGTCTCTAATAAGATCATTATCTTGTTATCTTTTGTTCTTCAATCAAGCAAAATAGAACTATTTTTCCTCTCGTTTAATTTTCCACGGGGACGAGAGCTTCGTGGACGAGAAGATCCAAGGTCTCCGCGACGATCTCAATCAAGAGATCGAGGGTTTGAGGAAGACGATGGAGGCTTCGATCAAGGATCACGCAAACACCCAAGAGGACATTCAAACGGAACTTCGGATCATGAGAAGGGAAGCCGTGGAGTCGGGGAGGGATCTTAAAATTTTGAAGAACGCCACGGCTGCGATTCCGGCGATGATGGCAATGTTGCATGACTTGACCAAGGAGAAGGCGGCGGATCGCGACAAGGGTAAGGCGACGGAAGAGATCCAAGGCGATTCCGGCGTCGATTTAACAAATCAGGAATTCCCGATCCAAGGGGGAACATCCGCGACGGCGGCGGCTCAAACCCTAGCCGGCACGCTAGGGTTTGGCGCGATAGGGCCCGGGTTGTCAACCGCAGGCCCTGTCGGGCCTGTTTGGGGGCCGACATGCCCGCACGGCCCTCCCCAGGCCTGGGCGGGGCCTGTCGGCACCGACCGGCCCCCGGCGACCCCAATCAGGATCGCCGAGGGCCCGGCACCCCCTTCTGGGGGTGCCCAAGGATCGCCGACCCCCATCGGGGGTCGGACAAGCCTCGCAACCCCCGCCAGGGGGGTCGACAGCCCCAGGCGGGGGCGGCGAAGGGGTGTCGGCCCCTTTTGGGGTCGGACGGGCCTGCTGGACCACGGGTGGGGGTCAGCAAGCCCGGGCGACCCCCCAGGGGGCGTGGCGAGCACGGTAGGGCCATTTGGGGGTGTGGCGGGCTTCATGGTAGGCCCGGGGAAGGCCCGGGGAGCTGGTGGAAGCGGATGGGCTTCGAGAGTGGCGATTGGAGCTCATGCGGATCAGTTTTGGAGGTCAGGGACGTCGTTACAAGGACACAGGCCTGTGGGGAATCTCGGACAGACTTTTGAGGGCTTCTCGGGCCATGGGCAGGGTACAGGAGGGGGATTGGGGGGCGAGACAACGCCTACCCAGCCTTACGGAGGAGCGCGAGCACCCACTTTTGCACCACCACAGAGGCATCTGGGGCACTACTACCAGGATGTATCGGGGGAGCCCCAGTGGCCTGAGGGGCCATACGGCGGGGGTGACGGAGGGCCACCGGAGGGCTACAGGAGAGGGGGTGACAGAGGTGGGGGACATGGAGGAGATATGGGACAGTTGGGGGGATATCAACGCCGATCGGCGTCTGAAGAAGCTGAAGATGCCACCGTTTGAGTGTACGGACCCTGACGGTTGGATTTTCAGAGCAGAGCGCTACTTCCAGGTGATGGGGTTGTCTGAGGCAGAGGTGCTGCGAGCCATTGGGATCTACTTCGAGGGCAAGCCCCCCGCGTGGTACCGATGGAGGGCAGCGAGGACCCCATTCCGCAGCTGGGAGGAGCTTACAGCATACATCCTGGATAGATTTCAGGAGACATCGGCAGAGGATTTCTACGAGCAGCTGTCAGCCCTGAGACAGGAGGGAACAGTGCGGGACTTCGTGGAGAAGTTTGAGCTGTTGTCTAGCAGGGTGAGGGGGTGACAGAAGCGGTCGGAGGAGAGACGCATTAGGGGGACTTGGGGGGCGCAAGGCCAGCGCAACCAGGCAGCACCGGCACCAGCACCACACCAGCACCACATAGACCAGCTGCAGGGGAGGTCCGCACAGCAGTATCTGGTAGGCACATGATGGAGGTTGATATGAGGGCGCGACGAGCGGCGGGCCTATGTTTTAGGTGCGACGAGAGGTTCACCCCCGGTCATCGATGTGCGAGCAAGTTGCTGCAGATCGTGATCGTGCCCGACGAGGAGTACCCTGAGGAGGAGGAGCCTGTGATTGCAGCGGAGCCTGAGGAGGAGCATGTGCACATGGACTTTGCGGAGGTGTCACTGAACTCCGTGGTAGGGTTTACTCCGAACCATACCATGAAGTTGGCAGTGACATTAGGGGATGTTCACTGTGTTGCAGAGTTTTTCACACTGCAGTCAGAAGTAGAGGACTTCTGAACTGGAAGCCTCTAGCTTCTCAGTAGTGGCATGGACTCGATGTTGGAGCAGTACCAGGAGGTCTTCCAGAGCCCGCAAGGGCTATACCTCCGGCGAGGGGGCATGAGCACGCGATAGTACTACGTGATGGGGTAGCACCGGTGAGCGTGTGCCCTTACAGATACCCGCACGTGCAGAAGGATGAGATAGAGAGGATGGTGCTGGAGATGCTGCAGGCTAGAGTGATCCAGCCAAGTGTGAGTCCTTTTTCTTCTCCCGTACTACTGGTGAAGAAGAAGAACGGTACTTAAAAATTTTGCGTCGATTACCAGGCGCTGAATAAGGAGACTGTCGCCGACAAGTTTCCTATTCCGATAATCGACGAGCTGCTTGACGAGCTGCATGGGGCGGCGATCTTTTCTAAGATCGACCTGAAGGCGGGATACCACCAGATCTTGATGCGACCAGAGGATGTGCCGAAGACCGCCTTCCGCACCCATGAGGGACACTACGAGTTCCTGGTCATGCCTTTCGGCTTGACCAACGCCCCTTCGACATTCCAGGCCTTGATGAACAAGGTCTTCCAGCCTTACTTGCGGCGGTTCATCCTAGTCTTCTTCGACGACATCCTCATCTACAGTAGGAGCATGGAAGAGCACATTGACCACCTGGAGGTGGTGTTCAGGGAGCTGATTGCGCATCAGCTATACGCCAACCGAAAGAAGTGCAGCTTCGGTCAGGCGAGGGCTGAGTACCTTGGGCATGTGGTGTCGGCAGAGGGGGTTGCGGCCGACAGATCGAAGATAGCGGCCATGCTGGATTGGCCGGTGCCTACTACTCTACGGGCACTACGAGGCTTCTTGTGGCTGACGGGCTACTACAGGAAGTTCGTCAAAGGGTACAGCACTATAGCGTGGCCCCTCACGGAGCAACTGAAGAAGGATGGGTTCCACTAGGGGGAGGAGGCCACCAGGGCCTTGAAGGTGGCGATGACGACGGCGCCAGTGCTTGCCTTGCCAGACTTTGGCAAGACTTTCGTGGTGGAGACTGACGCGTCGGGGTATGGTTTGGGGGCGGTGCTCATGCAGGAGGGGAGACCCATAGCCTATTTCAGCCAGGTGCTATCAGCTAGGGCACGGCTGAAATCGGTCTATGAGCGGGAGTTGATGGCCATAGTGTTGGCAGTACTGAAGTGGAGACCCTATCTGTTGGGTCGAGAGTTCGTGGTCAGGACGGACCAGAGGAGCCTCAAATACCTTCTCGAGCAGCGGCTAGTCACGGAGGAGCACCAGCGTTGGTTATCCAAGCTGGTAGGATACCGCTTCGAGATAGAGTACCGGCCCGGGTTGGAGAACAAGGCTGTGGATGCCTTGTCTCAACGAGAGGAGTGTGTGGACTTAAGGGCATTGTTGCGGCCCATGTGGCTGGACTGGAAGCCCATGTTGTAAGAGGCGGAGGGTGATACGGAGTTGCAGCAGATCCGCGGACTGTTACAGAGTGGGGCGGATGGGCCGGCAGGGTATTCGTTGGAGGGGCACCGACTACTGTACCAGGGGAGGTTAGTGTTGCCGAGGACCTCTGCGTTCATACCCGTGTTGTTCCAGGAGTTCCATAGCTCCGTGACGGGGGGTCATTCGGGGGTGCAGCAGACTTATCAGAGGATGGCCAGAGAGGTGTACTGGCCAGGGATGCAGCGGGGGATTGCACGCTTAGTTGCAGCTTGTGACGTCTGTCAGCGCCACAAGTACATGGCGATGGCTCCAGCGGGGCTGCTACAGCCGCTGACACTACCGGAGAGGGTGTGGGAGGATATCACCATGGATTTCATCGACAGGCTACCACGTTCAGAGGGGTACACGTTGATCATGGTGGTGGTGGATAGGTTGAGTAAGTATGCCCACTTCATTCCCTTGAGGCATCCTTACACAGCCGTATCAGTAGCAGCGGCGTTCATGAAGGAGGTGATACGGATGCATGGGGTACCAGCGTCCATCGTGTCCGACAGGGACAATGTGTTCATGAGCATCTTTTAGAGGGAGCTGTTTAGGGTACAGAGTACGGTCCTGAAGAGGAGTACCGCTTACCACCCTCAGACCGACGGTCAGACAGAGGTTGTCAACCGCACCGTGGAGACGTACTTGCGGTGTTTTGCTTCAGACACGCCTAGGCAGTGGTACAGGTGGTTGGCGTGGGCGGAGTATTGGTACAACACCTCGTACCATTCGAGGGCAGGGACGGCTCCTTTCAGGGTGTTGTACGGACGTGACCCTCCGCCCTTGGTGCGCTTTGGGAACAGCCAGACTCCTGTGTCGCGAGTAGAGACGTACATGGAGGAGAGGGATGGGTTGTTGGAGGAGCTGAGGAAGCACCTGTTGCGGGCTCAGCAGGTGATGAAGGCTCAGGTGGACGGACATCGACGGGATGTTAGCTTCCAGGTGGGAGATATGGTCTATCTCAAGCTACGTCCCTACAGGCAGAGGTCGATGGCGAGGAGTCCGAACGAGAAGCTGTCGGCTCGTTACTTCGGTCCATATCATGTGGAGGCCACGGTCAGACAGGTGACGTACCGGTTGAGGCTACCGGCCTCTTCGGCGATTCACCATGTGTTCCACGTGTCGCAGTTGAGGAGGACGATTGGAGACCATGATGTTTCCCCCACTCTTCCCCCTACACTTACGGAGGACATGGAGGTGTTGCTGGAGCCCTTAGAGGTGAGAGCGGTTCGCCAGGGAGCGGGACGGCGGAGAGATGTGTTGATCTACTGGGCACGGCTACCAGACTGCGACGCTACTTGGGAGGATTATGATGTGGTCCAGGCGCAGTATCCGGATTTCCACCTTGAGGACAAGGTGGCTCTTTTTGGGGGGTATTGATGCGAGCGCACCTAGCGTCGCATCCCCCTCAGCCGATGGAGCACGTGACAGCGGAAGCGTCATCACTTACGCACGTCGCAGGAGACGCGAGAGCGCGGTTTAGGCCATTTTCTTAGTGGGAGGGTATTTTGGTCTTTTACCAAAATCCCTCCTTTCTTTATATTAGGTCTAGCCGTCATCTTATTTGCTCATGCTTGAATTGTGAGAAAACTCTCAAGCGTCATTTGAAGGTGCTTAAACTTTGGTCCGTTCATCCAAAGTGGGGAGATCGACCTTGTCTCTAATAAGATCATTATCTTGTTATCTTTTGTTCTTCAATCAAGCAAAATAGAACTATTTTTCCTCTCTTTTAATTTTCCACTTTAAATTGTGAATCGATCTACGACGATTCACAACATTTTCATGGTATGTTTTTAAGGATTCAAATATTGGACGGTTCCGATACGTACGAGATATGTATTGAATTTTGAGTTACAAGAGACAATGCGTTCCAACACGACAATATAATGTGAATATGGCTGATATTTTTTTGGTATCGGACCGTGTCAAGTTTGATCGACTAAATATCAAATGATATGAACTGGTGCCCACTAATATTATTGCCTACAGAGAATCTTAATCAATTTTTTTTACAGCTGGAGTGTTTTCCTAATATATTAAAATAGAAAGTGAGGTAAAATTGCAACTATTTCCCTTCGTCTCACATCCCATTCTCAAATCCCATGCCGACAATTTGTGAACATCAAATAGTACTTTTAGCATTCAATAGTTAACCCATTAATCTTTCTCCCTCAACCACAAGAGAATCCTAAGATTTTCTACCAATGAATCAACCAAAAAATTGAAATCCCTATCTACATATATCATTATCTGTACTAACGTGTGTTGTACACTATTTTGTTAAAATGTAATAAAACCATTTTAAATTGTAACATTTCAAAATGTTCCTTATTTAATTTTTTTCCATAATTTTAATTATTTTTTAAAAAACAAAAAGCAATAGCTACAAGCAATTTGAATCAGCTGAATTTCTGATACTTTGATACTAACGATATTGATGATTTGCATACAGATACCATGATTCAAACCAGGTTTTTATCAATCTGCCATACATTGATCCCTGATCTATTTATTTGGAACTAGGAATTCTTTAGGCACGTGCAAGTGAATGTGAACAATTTTTTGATAATTTATAGAAAAATATAGCTATGCATGAATGATTTACTATGAAAAAGATATGATTTTTAACATTTGTTAGCTATTTAATAATAACATGCCTTTGAAAATTGTGTATTATACGTAAATATTTAATGATGATTATGACATTAAATTAATTGAAATAAATTTTAAAATTAGTTTTAAAATCAAAAAATGTACTGTTAGTTATGACATTTTAATTCAAGTTAGGAGGTAGTTGTCATTATACTAGTAAAGACATACCAAAGAAAACTTTCCAATGATTTTAGTATACAGTGAACTCTAATGATGTGAAAATATTACAAAACTGTGTGTCAACACCAACTACTCCTATAGCAGATAGAATCCTGCTTTATGAGATTGAGTTTGTCTTGCTCCATAAAATTATTATGGTGACTTTCAGGATTTGATCGTGCAAAGGAAAGAACAGTTCTTTGTTTCCATGTCATTGCAAAACTGGTGAGAGTTAAGAATTCTTCTTTTCCATGTCTGAAGAAAATTGATGGAAGTAATCCCTTACACTGTAACTATTCCATTTGTCAGAAGGTTTAACCCATTGACGTAAAGTTTTAAGAATCAACCAGTCAATATGATCATAAGGCTCCAGGAAAGAAGAGAACCCATCATACCACAGATGAAAAATAAATCGTCACCTCACCTACCAAGACCTTAGTCTCATGTATTGTTTGTTAAATCAATTATATTATAATTGGGATGTAAGCAGATATTATCAAATTAGAATACCAATCAATATTCTTATGTTTCAAATCTAAAATGCAAATATATAATGAATATATGATAGCCTTTCATTAAGAATATGGATAACAACTCGCAGAACTAAAGCACCCAAGATATCTGACCAAATTACACATTCAATAAAGAAAACCTGTCGTATGATTAACGTCTTTTAAACATCATTTCCTTTCTTCCTATGGTGAAAAAATAAATGTTACACTATTATCATTTTAGTTTTTTTGGAAAAGATTGACTATACGAGCATGAATTATAATTTTAGGGTATAATATGGGAAACCATGGAAAGCTTTTTTGTTCTGGTCTTCTTACCCCTTTTTTCTCTATCTCTCATACATACATGTGTACGTACGTAGAAACACACATACATACATATTTTTGTATGAATATATCTTTACCATTTAATGCAAGGTCAATGGGTCTTCAATTTGGCACTAATTTGGTTTCAATTTGGTGTCAACCATTTTCACCATTTACTTTTTATTTTTTTTTCTAGAAAAGTAAAGTAGAATTCATTTGATGAGACTGATAAATAAAGTGTGATTAAAAACACAAACAATTAATCAAAAATTTAACTGCAATTAAAAGATCAAGCTTTTGAACATATTGCGATTACATATGCATTATGAACATCGGAACATGTCCAAAGATCTATCACACAAGCGTGCGCATGTGTGACTATATATGTACACACACTGTTTTAAAAGGTGTCTGCCTAGGCCTAGCCAACACGAGTAGGCAAGATAGTCGCACCGCGGGTCTTGAGCGGCCGACCACTTTATTAGGGAGGCCCTTCTTATCAGAAGATTTACAAATGATATGGAAAGTAAAAGGGGGAGATTGATAGCATACATGGCTGGCTTTGCCAACTATAACTGCCATTTCAACTAGGACTTGGCATCTTCAATTTGCCATTGGGTTCCAATCAAATGAACGAATCCCATGATATTCTTGCAACTTACAAAGGTTTCAAACTATTGGGAGGTATCACATGAGGGTCATTGTGAACTTAAATCCATTCCGAGATACTAAAGTACTGATACCAATATTCCGACTGTGGCCACTTCGTTATAGCCAATCTAAAAGTTTGGACCTTCTACCCATCTTATTACATTTTAAAAGCTAAAAATAATAAAAACTATCAATATATACAAATATATAATTATTTCACTGAGGTGGTCTGACTCCTAGGCTTTGACCCATGCTTTACTTAAAGCCTTCCATATGGCCAAAAGCATTATGCTTCCTTCGTAAAGAGAGTGTTATTCTATCCTCGGCATTCAAAAAGTCTGTGTGAGAAGTTACAAATATTTTGCCAATCAGCGTAGCAACATTCAATCCTATCAGGCTCATTACATGAAAATCAGGTAAAAATTAGGTAGGACTTTAACTGAGGGTTCTGCATTTAGATCTATATATGCAGGGTAATCACATCACTAGCACTGTTCTGGTGGATAGTTCCTTTAATTTTCTTTCTAACATGTTCTATTCCCAATAACAAATGCTTACATATGTGATAGATCTACACTTTTGGGACTATTAGGGGCGTTTTGGGACGTTAGGGACATTTTGGGAATTTCCAGATCTTTGGGGGTGTTTTGGGAATTTTTAGTCTTTTTGTGTTTTTTTGCAAATTTGTATTTTTTTCTAATTAGTATATATAGCCTAGGCCATGGGTGGGATGGATTTCCTTAGGCTATTTGTAAGAGAATATTCAAAGAAGATGTGGGATTATCCCTCGACATCAGGAAAGTGCAGACGTCCTCTTTAATTGGCATCTTGAAAGAGCAATCACATCTTCAATTGTGATCATCTATCTTGTTTACTTTCAGTTTTCCTTTATTTCCAGTTTATTTCCAATAAAAATCCTTCTTTTATCCCAAATCTTCTCTTTAAAACCTTAAAAATATCAACTTTACTATCAAACCCCATCTATCTATCAAAACCCTAACTTTCTACCCCTAAATCCCACGAAAAACCTATCAATTTGGTATCAGAGCTTCAAGATCCATGGCGACGGCGACGAGATCTAAAGACAAGTTCGATATTTTCAAAGAGAAACACAACGACGAACTTGAGGGCGTGAAGCAAACCCTAGTGAAGCATGGTGAGGCCCTAGCGAAGCAAAGCAAAGCACTGGCAAAGGTTGGAGATACTCAAGAGAAACATTGAGAAACTCTAGCACAGATAATGCAGCAACTCGTGCGCATCTCGATGAAGTTGGGCGACGTCGACGAAAACCATAATCGAGCAAAAAAGACGTCATCTTTGGAAAGTGGAAAGTGAAATATGGATGATTATGAAGAAGGTTTGCTTTACGACGTCAACAAGAATTACGCGGAGGACGTGGAAGAGCCCCGATGAACGGTCGCGGACCCCGAAACCATAGGACGACAAAACAAGGGTGCCAGCCTTACCAGGACGTTGAACAGGAGCTATCACCCCTCTAGCAGGGACGCCAGCCCCTCATGGGCACAGTACAAGGACTGCGGTCCCTCTTGGGCATAGCGCAGGGGCTGTCGCCCCTCCGGCAGGGACGCTAGCCCCTCTAGGGAGCTGGACTCCATATCATTTCATAGGGGCTATCACCCCTCCAGCAGAAGCGCCAGCCCCTAGCCCCAAAACAGCGAAGGTTTGATCCCATGCAGTAGCTTAGACAGGTCCAGCGTGAATCCAAAAGGTCGACGAGGGCCTCGAGGCCCCCCGACGAGGCGCTACAATGCCGACGACCCTCCAGAGTGCTTGTGGGAGCCTGACGACAACTGTGACGAGTTTCGAGGGCCTCACGGCCCTCGATATGCTACAGAAAGATGACGACGCCTAACCCGACTTATGAGAAGTACTCAAGAGATGACGGACCAGACAAAGACATGGATGAGGACGATCAGGGTTTCTATGTTGGCGGAGATGACTGTGGGAATTATGGGGACAGAGATGGAGGTCAAGGAAGGGGCTTGGAGGGACACAGAGACCGTTGGAGATATACATACAAGCCATACCATCCAAGACACTATAAGGGGTGTGCTGAGAAGGGAAGTTTTCATGTGGATAGCTGCGTTCAGAAGCTGAAGATACTCATCTTCGAGTGTGAGGATCCTATGGTTGGATATACATGGCGGAAAATTTTTTTCAATCACCTGCATGACTGAGGAATAGAAGTTGGAGGCGACGACGATGTGTTTGGAAGGAAATGCCCTCTCTTGGTTTCAGTGGAAAGAGCATCGTTGTCGTTTCCGTTCTTGGGAGGAGATCAAGGATCGCCTGGTGAAGAGTTTCCGCGAGATTCAGAGGAAAATTTGCAGGAGTAATAATTGGCCCTCAAAGAGGACGATACGATGGAGTACATGGAACGTGAGGCACTGTCAGGACGAAGCCGGGGGCTCTTAAATGAGACACTAGAGGAAAGTTTCATGAAGAGGCTGAACCCCACTATTCGTACTGAGCTACGCCTGCAGAGGCCTCGTGATTTGATGGATGCCATAGAGTTGGCCCAGATGGTGGAGAATCGACTTATTGAGGAGAGGAAATCCAGATGGACTGGAGGCGTCTCCTCTTTTTAAAGCTAGCCCGCGATAGGAGGACGGCAGAAGACGACAACACGAACAGATACGTCCAGTCAGGAGAAAAGCGAGGTGCCACCGCAAGGATGACAGTTCAGGAGAATGACGGATGCAGAAATGCGGGAAAGAAGGCAGAAGGGGATGTGCTTCAGATGCGACGAGAGATTCACCACATGACCATTGTGGAGTGTGTAAGCTTCAGTTGTTGGAGGAAGACGAGGACGATATGGTGGAGGAAGACGAGTCGGGGGGAGATGGACATCTCCACTTGGAGTAGAGCCGCGGTGGACTTCATGCACCACCTTGAGGACAATGTGATTTTCGGGGGCAGAGTAATGATAGTTATGCACTTTTGGGCCTATTAGGGACGTTTTGGGATATTTCGGATCTTTAGGGGCATTTTGGA
>JAULAV010005383.1:0-25004 GCA_030789695.1 Scilla litardierei
GTTTCCAAGAAAAGAAATTTTAACACCTTTCAAAACCACACACACACTCTCACCCCTCTCTCTCCCATGCGAAAAAAACCCCTGAGCGCGCTCGCCGAAGGCGCCCCCCGCCAAATTTATTTTTGTTGTTTTAAATTGTGAAGTGGAATATTATATGTCCCAAAATTTTGGAGGGAAAATAATTTTTTGGGAAACAAAGATTTTAAATGAACCGTACCAAATCCCCCCTCAAAGCTCCAAACATCCCTACATCAAGCTAGTAATTGCTCCAAGATTTCAAGGTGAAGGAAATGTAGGCATATTAGCTTGACAAAAATGAAGGAAGGGGCCATGGGAGGTTGTCACAAATTTGAGGAGAATGAAACACGAAAAAGAGAAGAAAGAAAAATGAAAGGAGTCGGATAAAGCATGGGGCTTTCTAGAGATGTCTCCTTTCTTCCTCTCTTTTCTTTTCTTTTCTCTTAATCTTTTTCTTCACCCCTTTCTCTCCCTTAATCCTTAAGATCCCATGTTACTAGAAGATGCCATGGAACGGAAATGACCTCATTACCCTTCTATATAAATACCCTCCAACTTGGGTATATAATTACAAGGGTTGCCACTGCCCCCATAACCCTATTCACACTAGGGCCCATACACCTTCTCATACACACACCCTCATTCACACACTGATACATACACCTGGGGGGTGGCAATTTTCAGCCCGGCCCGATAGCCCGGCCCGGGCCCGGCCCGATAAGACCGTGCCTGGGCCGATAATTTTGGCCCGAAAACCTTATCGGACTGGGCCGGCCCGGCACGACTCATTTTCGTGTCGGACCCGGGCCGAGTTATTCAGCCCATTGGGCGGCCCGGCCCAAAACAATTTAGAGAATAAACTAACTGAATAATGTTGCGCGCGAAAGAGGATAATCAATTCTCTAACTTAAATGACCGCCCATTGCTTCAGTAACTTAAATGATCAGTAGCAAGCAAGGCGGGGGTTGAAAATTCATCAAAAGATGTCGGGATGACACGTGGGAGGCATGGGGTGGTTCTGCTGCTCCCACGCAAATCGCAACTTGAGGGCATAGTTCTCCACCTGGAGCTGCGATATCGAACGCCGCAGCTGCTCCGCCTCCCGCCTGCTCCTCTCATACTCTTCGCTCCGTCCATGCAAGCTTTTGAACCCCCGCTTCCAGATGTCCTTCTCCCCCGCCAGCCTCCGAACCTCTTCCTTCATCATCGCGTTTTCTTGATGAGCGCTTCGTGCCGCCTCAGCCACGATCGACTTCTCCACTTCCTCCAAGACCCTGGATCCACGTGCTTTGGCGTCATCCATGCTCGAAGCACGTGCCACTTCTCCCACGATCAGTGGAGATTCTAGCCCGTGGACCGAGGCCGATTTGGATTTCCTAACGGGTATATTTGATTTGGTTCACAAATTGGTTGAGGGCGTAGATGCTAAAAAGGCAAATCACACCCGATCCGATCCGGACTCGCATTGAACAAGGAAGAGAACAATGGCCACGGATGCAGCCAGTTACTTTCGACAGAAATGTGCATCATATAAACCAGCATTTCCATACGATGTATATATCATTAAAATTCATATAAATATATTAAGAATATACAATGCAAAACAATGTAAAAAATTAAGGATTGTCTCAAGTCACTGAAGCAAATGGGTGGCAAAAATGTACTAGGCTCAGATGATGACAGCAATGATCAACTGGTCACGGCCCTCCCAAATTGCTTTGCTTTGCTTTGCTTTAGCCTAGTACATTTTAGCATTGCATGGGTGGATTGCTTTGCTTTAGCATTGCATGGCTTGCCATGGCCAGCCCTCCCAAATTCGAACGTGCATCCCTACGAATACGACTCCATCAATTAAAAAAATTGTAAAATAATGTAGGATAAAATAACTCTTTCAACCCTATCGGACCGGGCCGGGCGGCCCGAATTTTTATCGGACCGTGCCCGGGCCGCACCGAAGTGGCCCGAAGTCTTATCGGACCGGCCCAGCCCGGTCCTTTAAGAAATCCGGGCCGGGCCGGCACGGCCCGATAAGACCGGGCCGGCCCGAATTGCCACCCCTACATACACCCACATACATACCCTTACACAATTTCACAACTCCAGACAACATACACGACAATGCATCCAACCATAAAACACACATATTCAACGACATATACATCTATATTACATTTGAGGACTTTTTTGAATTGCCTTGCTGACTAGGTCAAGCTGATGTCATGCTAATGTATAAAGAAGTTGATAAAAGAATGGCTAGGATTTAATCTTGGTAAAAGAAGGGCTGAGATGAGTCTTTGGGAAAACCAAAAAACCTTAGCACATGGATCACTGACATGGCTAGATTCAATGAGATCTGATCACATGGATTGATGATGTGGCAGAAATCACATCCATTCAATCTAACATAAATTAACACAGCTGGATCCAACCCAAAAATTTGAATCCCCACCTGTTTCCAAGAAAAGAAACTTTAACACCTCTCAAAACCACTCTCTCTCTCTCTCTCTCGTCTCTCTCCCATGCGAAAAAACCCCCTGAGCGTGTGCGCCTAAGGCGTCCCCCCGCTAAATTTTTATTCTTTTAAAGTGTGAAGTGGAATATTATATGTCCCAACATTTTGGTGGGAAAATAATTTTTTGGGAAACAAAGATTTTAAATGAACCATGCCCGATAGCACAGGTTATGACTAGTACACATATATATTAAGATTAATGACATAGCACTACATAGCTAGAGATAGCCCTATATTTCTATAATTCCATATAGCAAGGTCAAAACATACATGTCACTTACATTGTATTTAGTACACATCCATGTACACAATCACACTTACACATCTATATGTATACAAACCATAAAATACTTCATACAATATCCAATCAATAAGCTCTACAATAGGCTTACACGTAAGCACTACCTTAGGCATACAAGTAGGCATCCATACATCCATCCATCTAGTATACACACAAATGTGTATTTCACACCTATGGTGTTACACGATGTAATGTGATGATGGTGGCATATGAATTGATGTTAGCGGTGGTTATGACTGCATAAATGTTGAGACGGTGAGTGTGATTATTTGAGTGGGAACATAAGATATAATGATAACCTGAATTGACTTAATTGCCCCGAGGTGGGTGAGTAATTTCAGAAACTAGGTTTGGGAGAAACTCGAGTAAAGTGTATACATAAGGAACCGAACTAGGCTGGATTTGTATCCCACTCGCACTCCCGAAACGGGGGAGTTGGGCAGAGTTGGAGAGGCCCATGGGTGTACTCGTGATGCACGATGCGGTATATGATGTGTATTATATTCTCGCTCTCGAGATGGTGGAGTTACGAGTGGCCACGTTTCACAGTGCTCGTGTCCACTAGCGGGTTACCATTTTCCACCCAACCTGGGTGAGGTCTAGAGCCTTTGGATTACATCTTACCCGAGATTCCAAAGCATTAGTTAATAACAATAACAATACAAGTGCTGTTTGAATTTACTTTCTTCTATTTTAATAGATTAATTATTTTCATGATTGAGAACATTGCATGATTTCAATTCTGTTTAGAATCTTATTTAGACTGCTTCCTATTGTCACATGTTTCCTTTTCTGTTTATTACTATGCATTTGTGTAGCTTGCCTTTATCTTCCCAATATAAATATCGATGACTTAGTCGTGATACAACACTGTTAAATGTAATATTCCACACCTGGAGTTGTGTAATTCCTACTGGGTGCACGTTGACGTGTCGACCACCCCATTTTTCCCAAGACTAGAACCAACGACTACCGAGTAGGTGCTCCACATGAGACTGCCACAGACATTGAGCTTGAGGTTTGTAACGCCCTGCTCCCCACGATACCCAGGAAGTACAATTCCGTCCCAAGTATTCACAGAGCAGCGAGTGTTACTAAGAAAGAGAAAGAATGAGAGAGTACAAGAAGAATATGCAGGTCACTGTGCACATGCTGGGAAGTACGAGTAATGCACCATCACAAAAAAATAAAGACGATAATGTACAAGTCCAACATTCTTTTATTAATAATACAAAGTACAATCTTTATATACAACATCTCAACACTTGGTACAAAACTGGAAATAGAAAGGAATCCCAAAAAACCCACAAGGGACAAAGATGTCCACTCCGAGTATAACTCATTACTTAGACTACACCTGAGAACCAACTGTATAAGGTCATCCTATGTGGGCTCCACCTCTGAGTAATCTCCTGAGTCAAGTCCTGCCATGTCAGTACTACTCCTAAACCTGGAAAAATAAACGGGGCATGTCAACGCGTGATCCAGTAGGAAATCCTAACATCGATAGGTAGGATCCAGTTTTAGAACTGTTCTGCCTAACTAAGGTCTGGTCTCAAACGGTAAATAAGTTAACTATTATGGCATGAGGAATAAAATATTCAGACAGGTGCTGAAAAAACAATTGAGTTAATGTGCATAAAGAAAGTGAGCATCACATGCAATAGCGAAAAGTAAGAGCTGCAGAATTAATTGCATAAGGTAAACGCAGATATGCATGTGATGCACGTGAATGCTTATGAATGCATATGCAAAACCTAAGGGATCCTATCTATGCCATCGTACATACAAGTGCACATCTCCTGTAACGGCCCACTCTCAGGGGGCCATTACTTATTTGATTACATTTGCAGGTATGTAGATCACAAGTGAAAACAATATAGCCACGATGCAGAGATGTACAAAAATACTTAAATAGTGTCCATTTATTACAATCCATATTGTACAATACGCTCCAACAAAGATACATGAAAGAAAGGAAGTACATATGTGAAAATAACTCTAAAAGCTGCGGTCTCAGGGTCGAACTCTGGCTCCTCATACCCAGGAAAAACTATATCAACATGTGCATCATCTGCGGTGCCACGAAGATGGAACCGTATGTAAGTCACAACAATTCTAAAAATAGAAATAGAGTGGTGCAAAAGTATGGAACAGGCTATGGTAAATAATTATAGATGATCATGCACGTGCAACAAGTAAGGTAAGAGCAGACATGCTTGCAAGTGCGATAAACAACGTAAAAGGTGATTGTATAAGTGCAAAAAGTAACGTACAAGAGCAACAAATGTGGTATGGCATATGCGATATAGTAGTAATTACAACATTTTAACCAGCATGCAGTGTGGTGACAATAGTAAGACAAGCAGGTAGATGCAGTAGCAATAGAAGGACAAGTAAGCAGTAGTAAAACTAGAAACTATGTGACCCATATAGAAAAGTATAGTGTGCAACCATTGAGCCTATCTCTTGCCACGAGGGCGCTCACCTGGGTGGATCTCACTTCACTTTAGGCGGTGTTCATTTTAGACGGTCGGTACGACAGGGTGCAATGTGTAGATGGACTTGCAGTCGCTCCCACACTTCCTCTAATATAAGTTACCTGAAAACCCAGTGCAGCGCCAATTATCACAAGCATTCAATCTCAATAGGATAGTCCAGAATTATGTCATCACTCAATCACTATTTTTCAATGTGGTATGTTAATCAGTCTTGTTGTTCCAATACGTCATCTCGTATAACATTTTATGTGATGATTCAGCATGATATTTCAATGGCTATCAATGACTAGTATGTGACATTCATCAGGTGATGTGAATGTTTAAGTGTGAGCAATCGTGCAACAAGTGGATCAATATTACAAACATCGGGACGTGGTAGGCAAGGGTGAACGAGACAAGCGAGTTATCATGGTGATGAAAAGGATGAAGTAACTTATTTAAATGTATTTAAAACCAATGGTTGCAAATTGATGATAATTGGAATTCTAACATTTATCCATCCATACACTGCCAGTCAGGTTTGGCCAAGCAGGTCACTATCCCCGTACGCAGGGTGATCCAAACTTTGGCGCAAATGAGCCTAGACACCGGGTGGTATCAATATTAATAATGCCAATTATCACATCTGCTCCATCGATTAGATTAACAAACTGTAGAGCAGTTCCTTATTTAGATCGCTATCACTGTGATAGTTAAACCAGGACAACTGATTGACTTTTTTTATTGAAAATCAGAAAGTTAGGGACCCATTTCAAATTGACTGGGCTAAAGCATAGCGGATGCTAGAACATTTGAGGATAAAGACAAGTCCATGGAATACAAAATTGTTGGTTTAAGTGAACAGTCAATCTGCAGTTGATTAGTTTCTTATTTAATTAGGTCTCTAGTCGTTTGTTGAAGTCAATAGTCGTTCTGAGGCTATATGTGATATCCTACATTCATACTAGTACACTATATAAATTTCTAAAGTTAGAATTGGAGTGATTTACAGGGATCGAGATCGTTGTCGTAAGCCGAAGGTGAAGCTAAGGCTATCGTGCATGAGAAACGGTACCTTCAAACATCAGAAATCATTGGTTAAAGGTTATACTATTTTCTATCTATTTTTCGTAACGTGTTCGTATTTTTATAATGGCTAAAACTCGTCAAAATATGTACTAAATATTTTTAGATAGGTTAGATGTCAGGTAAATAATTTTATCTAGGAAGAAAATATTTTTCTGAAGCCAATAGGTATATTTAATAATTTTTGAAAGCTTAAAATCAATTTAAAAACTAATTTTCTAAATTAAATTTTAGCTTTCGTAATTGTTCGAAGATTTATTTAGAAAAATATACACGTCAGAAATCTTCATATGATAGGTCAAAACGTTCGTCTCGATTAGTAGAACACTAAGATATTTTTGTATTTGAAAAATACGCGTATTTTTAGAAGATACGAATTTTAAAAGCAAAATAGGAGTAATTACGTTTAACTTTGAAAATTCATATGTAAAAAGGTAAGTCTTATATTGGGATGCTTTCAGCGTCTACACGTTCTACGCAATGCGCTGGATTTTTTGGACATGGTCTTGTATTTTTCTGGTCTGTATATAATTTACTGTGAATTTTTACTCATTTTCTCTCTATTTTGATATATATAAATAATCATATATACTAATAATAATACGTATATACTAGTATTTATACTAGTATATATATATATATATATATATATATATATATATTATAAAAGAGGGATGTTATCAAGAGAAATTGGATAAGAGATATTGGACAAGAGAAATTGGATAAGAGATATCTATATTATAAAAGAGGGATGTTATCAAGAGAAATTGGATAAGAGAAATTGGATAAGAGATATTGGAAAAGAGAAATTGGATAATAGATATCTATATTATAAAAGAGGGATGTCATCAAGATAAATTGGATAAGAGATATTGGACAAAAGAAATTGGATAAGAGATATTTATATTATAAGAGAGGGATGTTATCAAGAGAAATCGGATAAGAGATATCTATATTATAAAAGAGGGATGTTATCAAGAGAAATTGGATAAGAGATATTGGAAAAGAGAAATTGGATACGAGAAGAGATATTGGACATGAGAAATTGGATAAGAGATATCTATATTATAAAAGAGGGATGTTATCAAGAGAAATTGGATAAGAGATATTGGACAAGAGAAATTGGATAAGAGATATCTATATTATAAAAGAGGGATGTTATCAAGAGAAATTGGATAAGAGATATTGGACAAGAGAAATTGGATAAGAGATATCTATATTATAAAAGAGGGATGTTATCAGGAGAAATTGTATAAGAGATACTGGACAAGAGAAATTGGATAAGGGATATCTATATTATAAAAGATGGATGTTATCAAGAGAAATTGGATAAGAGATATTGGAAAAGAGAAATTGGATAATAGATATCTATATTATAAAAGAGGGATGTTATCAAGAGAAATTGGATAAGAGATATTGGACAAGAGAAATTGGATAAGAGATATCTATATTATAAGAGAGGGATGTTATCAAGAGAAATTGGATAAGAGATATCTATATTATAAAAGAGGGATGTTATCAAGAGAAATTGGATAAGAGATATTGAAAAAGATAAATTGGATAAGAGATATCTATATTATAAAAGAGGGATGTTATCAAGAGAAATTGGATAAAAGATATTGGAAAAGAGAAATTGGATAAGAGATATCTATATTACAATTGAGAGCTGTTTTTGAACTTTGTCCTATGTGGCAATGTCACATCAAGTTTTGGGGGGAAAATTTTTTGGGTTGGGGGAAAATTTGTTGGGAGAATACAAAAGCTTTTCTTTTTTGAAATTGGCACCATCAGCATTTAATACTCTTCATTCAAAAATGACCAAAAAAATGAGACCCAAAAAACACACACACAAAATGAAACCCAAAAAATATGCAACTTAAATTACAAGTATGCAAAAGAGAACTTTATATCGGCTAAGCTTATTTCGGCTGACCCCAAAAAAATTGAAACCCAAAAAAATACAGGGAATGTGCGTTCAAATAGGCGGGCTGAGTTTTTTGGGCGTCTAACCAACCTATCCGTGCCGAAGGCGCCCGCTAAATTTTTATACGCTAATTTGTTGTTCTGCGCCGAAGGAGCACCGAATTTATTGTTTCTTGTCGAAGGCGGTCGTGCCTCTAAATTTTTTTACGCTAATTTGTTGTTCTTTTAAATTTTGGCTGTAGAAATATTTTTTGGGAGACAAAGTTTTCGCGGAAAAAAATCTTAAATGCACCGTGCCCACGGGCACGGGTTATGACTAGTATATATATATATATATATGTGAGAATAATGTGTATCATACGTCATATGAGACATTGCCTCATATTCCCTCTCACATAAAGCAACCAAGTACAACCAAGTACAAGCCCATGTGAGCTTGTACTTGGTTGCTTTATGAGAGAGGGAATATGAGGCAAGGTCTCATTTGGCGTATGATACCCATTATTCCACACACACACACACACACACATATACATACATACGTTTATACCCCTCATTCTCTTCACGTTAGCAGCGCATGTGGGGGTTGGCTTTCAACAAAGGTCGCCGACAGGGCGGCGGTGGCGGAGTGCGAGTAATGGCTGCGGACGAGGTGATGCGATTGGCGGTGTCAGGTTATGGCGGGAAGGGGTAGGAGGGGCTCGTGAGCTGGGGGCTAATGGGGATGGCGGCGACGGTGGGCGATGCACGACTGGGTGGCGATGGCGTTGCTGAGGGCTGGAGCGGCCAGACGACGATGCTGCGACAGAGCGGCAGTGACACAGGCGGCGGCGGCGGAAGTGGGGAGTGCCGAATCTGCCGATGATGGTCACGGGTGATTCTACGAGCATGGGGAACTTCCGAGCTGCTGTCGACTTCGGGAGATTGATGGGGTGGTGGGGTTCTCGGCAGAGGTGACGTGGATGGGCGGAAGTTGTCGACAGGGGTTGGGCTTGGCCCACTGCAGCGGTGCAGTGCAACAGCGATCGCGATGGCACTGGGCGTTGGGGTCCTGCTGGGTTCGGCGGTGGGGCTCTCAAGTAGCGGAGAGCTCGTCGACGGGCATGTGGGCTGTCGAGGAGCGGAAGGGGGGGGGAGAGAGAGAGATGCACTTGGGGGCTCCGTGGGCGGTCGGAGATGGAGCCTCGTCGGGGTTGTGGGTAGGAGAAGTAGAAGACGAAGACGAAGACGACGAAGAATGTTGAGTGAGAAGCGCTGGGTTCATTCATGAGGAGAGGGGGTGATAACGAGGTTTTATATAATATAAAATAATAATATCATAATTGATTTGTATTAATTAGAGCTAATTAATGGGGTTTGACAAATGGGTTAGGGGGATGAACCTAGTTTAGGGAAAACTTAAACGTGATCACACGTTTTTGTGTTGGGCTGCTAACGGTAGGTTAGGTAGGTGGTAACCGAGGGGTTAGGGTAATGTAAAAAGTTAATTAGGTTAACGTAATTAAGTAAACATAATTAGTAGAAATAAATAGATTTGAAATTACGGTTTTGCCCACTAAACGTGTCCAAAAAATTACGAAAAAAATACTACGGGTTCGTATCATTGCGAGGATTATGAAAATGAATTCCATTTTTAGATTTGAGTGACGAAAAAATAGAAAAAAAATCATTTACTCATTTTAAACTCGATTGAAATCGTCTTCGTTACGGAAAACGTGTACCATGAAAACTGGCCGTTACATCTCCAATGTGGCACCACGCTGGATTCAAGAGGTGCCCCCCTGTGATTTTCCACCGACTCTTACCGTGGCACTTTGCTCCATTATGGGTGGTACCTTCTGTGTCCTATTTTTCATATCTCGCATTTCTTTCATCACATTTCTCTTCCTTATTTCTTTCATTTGCCATGTCACATGTCTCATGCCACTTTTATTTCATCATTGCTTTCATATCACATCCTAATATCTCATGCATAATGAAGCATTTTAAAGGAAATTAACAAGAATATACGAGGATATGTCATGGTTAAAATGAACGATTGCATATTGGTAAACATGGCCATTAATACGGAGCATAAAGATATAATACATAGAACATGGAATACCGGAAATGACCATTACATGTAGACTAGCATCAATCTTGGCATATTAACATAAGTTGACAATTAACAACATGACATAATTAATATGAATGTTAGCAAAACATGAGTATATTAAGATTTGCGTGGCACTTAATGAAATATCAAGTTGCAATATGGGGGCAAGGCATACATAAGTAATCATGAATTTTTCCATAACAATTTGAGAACAATAAGTTCTTTAGCATGCCAAGGATTCATAATATAACACACTAACATATTTCCACTGATAGGTTGCTTTTATATATAGTTTTCACGTTCATTTCATTCACGTTTTATTCCACTCCGCGTCGTTTTCGGTGACATTTTTACACTTTTTGTTCCCATTTACGCTTTCTGTGACATTTTTACACTTTTTGTTCCCATTTACGCTTTCTGGTCTCCCGGGTGCATTTCAGGTGAAACATGAGCATTTTGGAGCATTTTGGCACGTGGGACTTGCTCTCATGGATACTTGGCTTTGAAAGTGGAATTGTGGAGTTTATTTTGATGGAATGAAGATCGATCTGGGTGCTTTGATGCTGACTAATGGTGGAGCATTGATGAATTGTGGAGCATGGGAGCCTAGTCCACTTTGCTGAAGATTGGAGCATGGAGCTTGTGTTGTGGAGCTTGCTGTGCTGAAGTAATGGAGAGATCATTAAGCTTGTTGGAGTCTGGAGGAATGAACTCATGAACATTTGATGACTGGAGCTGGATGTTAGAGCATTGGGATTGGAAGCTTGGAAGCTGGGTTGAAGATATGAAGCATGGAAACATGAAGCTTGGAGTAGAGGAGATTAAGCTGGAGCATTGATGGGAGCTGGGAGATGATAACCAATGCTACACGGCCGTATGGAACCCCTCCGTCCGGCCATGTCATTTCCCTTTAGCAAAAGGAGCCAGCAAGCGGAGCAAACATTCCACACGACCGTATGAATTTGTTCATACGGTAGCGTCATTCGACTTCATCCAAGCGATGAGCGGCAACAGACTAATTTGCCAAGGTCGTATGTACTAGCTCCATACGGCCGTGTAGTTCTCCTCGCCCCCAAGAAACAACACAAGCGGCAGAATATTTTTCGACGATGTGTCCAGTGGTTTCACAATGCAGTCGTTTGAAAGCGGGTCAAGAGCGAGACCCGACAGCCTAGGTTTGTATTTAAACGCTGGGAGTGCCGTAATCAAGGGGAGAGACGAGCTTTAGGCTCGTTTTCTTCCCTTCTTACTGTTTAATTGAATATTTAGGAGTAGATTTAAGTTTAGATTAGTTTTTAAGTAAGATTTTGAGAGTTTTCCTATTGGTTTTGTAATGGATTGACAACCCATCAATGAAGCCTGTAGATAAGCTCTCTTTTCTATTTTTCTTATTATTTTTGAGTTAATTTGTTTTTGTTGCTGTTGTCATTTGTTGTAGTTGTTGATGTTGATGTTGTGTTGATTGATTCAACATTTCTCTTTGTTTCTATTATTATTCTTCGCATCCCCATGTCATTTTCTCTGTTAAACCCCGTAAAATTCATATCCACTTCAATTTGAGTGCGTAGCTAGCCTATAACCCCAAATCGAGCTAGTACTCGATTATTTCACCTCCCTATGGACGACCTGTAACGTGCTATGATGACATCTATGTGCTTGAGGTATAAATATTATGTAACGACCTGTTTTCATCAAGACAACTATTTACATATTTAACCTATTTTCAAATTTTTTAAACTATTTTATAATGGTTTGTCAGGAGTTTTACGATTTCAAAATTTTCTTATAAAAATATTTTGAGATATCAGACTAGTCATGAAGTATTTTAGTAAGTTCGAATTTCATCAAATACTCAAAACAAATCTGATAGAAATTCATTTTCAGTAATTACCGTTTTGGCTTAATGAATTTATTTTCTATTCAAACATCTTCAAAACGTTTTCAAACTTTTACAGTATCATTCTATGATCATCTAGGGCTTTCCACATTAATTTCATAATTTTCTGAAGTCGAATCAATAGAGAACACGTAAACCCGCTTCCTAAATGTTTTGATATAAAACTAGTATTCCCGTAGCTCGAGCCCTAAAACGGACTTCATATTCGCGATCATCGCGACGATACGGTCCTGTGGGTATGTTTTCGTAATTTTTCGGACACATTTACTAGTAGGGGCAAAACCGTAATTTCGTTACAAATTTTCACTAATGATTTTCATTAATAGGGTTTACTTTTTACTAATTACATTTAACCCCTAATTACTTTAACCCTTAAACGATTAACACGTTTTGTTTTTTCCACCGTTAGTCAAAAAGCAAAAACCTAACCTATTAATTAGTTGACTAAGTTTTAATTAACTTATTATTAAATTAATTCCCAACCTGTATTTAGTCCCCCCTCCCTCGCTAATCTCTCTTCCTCACAGCTAAAAACCCAAACTCATGCAAAGCCCGAACCCCATGCAACACAGACACCCCAGCCCCTCAAATCTATAACACACAGATCCCTCCCTATCTCTCCCCCTCAAAACTCTCTTCACCTACACATTCCCTCTTCCCCAGGATCAGCTCCATGCAAACTTCTCACCCTTACCCATCGACACAGAGCCTTCGCCTGAGCCCGCACCCACCTCCATCGCCCTCGACCCCGGGCCACCGAGCTCCGGTGACCCAAGCTCGAAGCCCCCACCTCCGACGTCGAATGCCCGAGCAGCTCCCCGCTTCGACATCCCCAAGCCCCCGTCGTCGTCGCCTTGCTACCTCACCGCCCCACGACGTCAGCAGCTCCCCGCTCCGACGACCGAACGAAACCCACAGCGCCGTCGACGCCCGCTTCTCTCTCTCTCCGCCGTTCGCCACAGCACCTCGCCGGCGACCCCGAGACCCTCGCCCGCACCCACGCTAGCAGCAGCTTCCCTCCTCCGATCTCCGACCACAGCAACGACGCCCTCTCTCTTCTTCCCCCCGACCCACGGCCACATCGACATCCCAACGCCGCCTGCTCAAGCCCAGACGCCACCACCAAACCTTCGAAGCCCCCACCGGTGACAGCGCATTCCCCAAGCCCGCACCAAAGTCCCAAACCGCTCCGACGCCGTCTTCGCCTTCGAGCCCGCCGTCTCCTCTGAAGCCGCTCCGACAGCTCGAAGAAGCCGCCGACTGTCGCCCATTGCCTCGTTTCCGTCGTACACCACTCTGACGTACGCCAAACATCCCGAGCTCTGGAGCTTCGACCAACGCCTCTGACCCTCCAAGCGTCGCCCAGGCTCCCCTCTCCGACGAGAAGACTCCGTCGCCGCAGCTGCTCCCCGCCTCCCTCTACCGCCGTCAGCGAAGGCTGCCCGAAGCGCCAGCACCCCGCTGCCTCTCCACGGCTCCGCCCAACCCCCGCTGCCGTCGCCCGGCTACTGCTCATCGCCGCCACCTCGCCGGATCCCTCAGCCCGACCGCCGCCACCGCTAACCCCCTCCGCCGTCGACGTGAACGAGCGAGCCCCCTCTCGCTGCATGCGAGAACGAAGGGTGAGCGTTTTATAAAAACGTAAATTTTATACGTAATTCGTATAAATACGAATATTTTCGTATTTTAATAATTATAAAATATGGGTTTAATGGTTTTAAATCCGTAATTAATAATATAAGGGTCAGAAAAATACAAGACCACCTTCAGAAAATCAGAAATAACGTTCTGGACCCAATGGCGCTAGCTCCATATCAATCGGACGTGTAATTTTTCCAAAATTAATTTTTAAGCCTAAAAGTTAAATATGTTATTTTCATTCAAAAATCCGTAACTTGATATTTTCACATACACTAATATGTGAGAAAAATATATGCTCTAGTATTCTTCGATACGGTCATTTTGACAGCTCACTTGAACCATCCCGATGCAGATTGCATCCAGAATAAATGTTTGAATAATTACGTTACTAATTGAAAAATAGTTTTAAAATTGTTTTTGGGCTTTTAAAAATTATAAAAATTACAATAAGTTTCGGAAAAATATTTCCTTTTGCACAAAAATTATTTTCATCATATCTAGCTTATAGAAATATTTAGAACGTTTTTCGACACCGTTTCAATCGATTATAAAATCAAACACGTAGAAAATAGGTGTTCTGTAACCGATTGTGCTTGTGTTTTGCATGTACAAATTCTTGTGCACCAGCTTCCGTGGAAGCCCTAGATTCAATTCTGGCTTGCTACGTCGATCTTGAAATCAGTAAGTCACGACTAATTCTAAAGTTAGAAAATTAGATAAGTGTACCCGTATGAACGTAGGACATCACATATAGCCTCAGAACGGCTACTTGACTTGATCTGAACGAGAAACCTAATCTAATAGGAAGTAATCAACTACAGATTACTTTGCCAACTTTCAACTTTGGTGGTTGAAGCACACAATCATCAATTTGGATAAATTGTGTGCTAAACAGCACTACTACATGCTCGAAGCATGGAATCAGTATCACTGTTTTTGGACTTGTCTTTATCCTCAGTTCACTTTGGCACAGTCTGCTTTGAGTTACTACTCTCTGGTTTTCAATAAGAAAGTCAACCAGTTGTCTTGGTTTGACTAGTAACATGTGGAACATCTCGTGGAATATCTTGTGGAATATCGTGTGGAACATCTCGTGGAACATCATGAAAGGAACATGTATATAGAACACTTGACACTTCATTGGGGTTTTGGGGTAACTCATAGTTTGAGAGAGTGCGGGAGTGACTGGAGTTCGATCTTCCTGTCCTGTCGCCTGAGTTTCGGCATCCTGTCCTGCTGCCTGAGTTTCGGCAAAATACATGTCCTGTTGCCTGTGTTTTCGGCATTCGTCTGGGTCGCACCCAGGCAAGAGATGGACTTGATGGTCACATATTGTACTCTCCGACTTGAGTCACGTAGTGTAGTTACTTTTGCACAGTCACTTTTACTTTACGCATTACAGTCCCCTTTACTTTACACGTTCCATGCACGTTACTTACTACACCTGTGCAGTCACCAGTACTTTACTTGTTGTACTTTTAGCAGTAGCATGTTTCTTGCCTAGCCTACTTTACACAGTATAGTGGTTCTCTCCTTTCAGTTCTGTTTGCATTTACTTCTCAGTTGTGTACAGTTGTTGTTCAGTACTTACTTTTCACTTTGGTCTGCTTGAACGTAGTTACTTTTGTCATACGTGTGCACTGCTTCTTTTCTATATTTAGAATTTTTGTGACTTACCTACGGTTCCATCTCTGTGGCACCGCAGACGACGTACATATGGAGGTAAATGCTCCTGAGCTAATAGCGCCAGAATTCAACCATGAAACCACAGCTTTCAGAGTTATTTTTACTTATGTACTTTTCTTCTTTCATGTATATTTGTTGGGACATCTTGTACAGTATGGATTGTAATAATTGGACACTATTTGAGTATTTTTGTACATCTCTGCATCGTGGCTATTTTGTTTTCACTGGTAACCTGCAGGACATGCGCAATATCAAATAAGTAACGGGCCCCGAGAGTGGGTCGTTACATATTATTAGCTTCGCGTGAGCGAACAGCCACCAACATTAGCTTACAAGCAATAGTATGTCATATACACAAAATAAAGATGATAGCATTGACATATCAACACTCTAAAGGGGTATGTGAATATTAGAGATACTAACTTAAGCATGCGACCCCTTTATTACTAAAACATTGTAAACAACTATGGGCTTTTAACATATCCTACTAACATGGCACCATTAACAGGGCTAGCATATCTTTACAAACATGACTACATTAGCATGCCATTACTAACATAACATATTTTAACATAAATTTGTAAAGCTTTCATCTAACATTGCATACATTAACATTGTAATCTTCATTTCATTAACAAAATATAATATCCTCAAAAATATAATCACCCTAGTAGTGAAATCCCTACACAATTTATTCATGTGTACAAATCAACTTTTCTAGTTGCATGGCATATTGAACTTTAGTTATATTACAACTTCATGGGAATGAGCTTGTCTCTACTAAAAACATAGCATATTCCATTTTTACAATTTAAATTACTACATAATCATTCATACAATCAATTCAAAAATTGAGACTAACTAAATTGATTTGAATCCTTATTATATGCAAATCCTAAAACTAAATCCTAACCAAGGATGTTAGAATCCTATCTCATATGGCCCTTCTTTCCAATCTTTGGCCCTTCTTCTCCTTGTTGATCTCCTTCCTTTCTCCAACGTCTCCTCCTTCTATTATCAATCACCATAGTACACAAAACAGAAGAGGGAGGGCACTAGAGTGTGCAGAGTGAATGTGGAGTGGCTCATGTAGTGTTTGGATCCATGAACTCCAATGGTGAGGTTCGACCTACACCATGAGGAGAGGGAGAGGGAGAAAGAGGGGATGTGAACTTGAATTTTTTTTCCTTTTCTTTTTCTTTTCTCTCAATTTCTTCTCTTTTATCCATCCCCTCATCCTTGTCATCCATTAATTCCCTCTTAGCTTGCCACATGGAGAGAGAGAGAGAGAGAGAGAGAGGTGAAAATCAAAGAGGTGATGACACCTCTTAGGCTATGTGTTTTCATTAGGAAATTTAGGGATTTCTATTTTCTAATAAATAGAATTACTCCACTAAAATACCCTTACTCACCAAATACCAAGTATACCATCTAAATACTCTTCAATTTAATCCAAATGATGTTTAAAAAATTATTTAAAAAAATTATTTGGTTATTAAAATTATGGAAAATTCATGAAAATAACCAAAAATTTCGTACGTACAAATACGTCCAGAAATACATACATTATACATGTATACACGGAAACCGAGTATTATAAGGTCGTGCCCTCAAAGAGCGCCTTCATTGAGTTGGCCACCCAGTGCTAGAGACTTCTTCCTTTCTTTTGCGTGAGTTGTACTATTTAGATGTAGACGTTTTAGGGTTTGGCCTTCTTATGTATTTTGTATTCTCGCTTTCTCATGTATTTCTTCGAGTATCTTCCAGTTATACCTTTTTGAGATGGTTATATAAGTATATATTATTGTGACTCTGTGATGTGACTCTGTGATCTTTCTGTATTGGATCATGTATAGTTATTCCTTAATCTGGTGTCTGTATTGTCTAAGCATTTGCAATGGCTTGCAATAATATATGGTAACATAACCATGCTGGGTGTATTTAGACCCAAGGGGTTAAACACTTGGATTTGAATCTTACCGCGACATGTCACTTCCCGTTCCCTAGATGCTTTTGGGAAAGTTTCGTATTTCCCAAGTATTTTAGAGAATGGTGCGTGACAGAAACTACAGCTTTGTTTGGATATATAGAGAATAAAAATCAAAAAATGAATGTGGTATTTGACGTGCTAACTAGAAAATTTAATAATATAAGTGTTTTGGGGTGTTTTATCACCATTAGTTGATAGTACGGAGGTCCGAAGGTCGCCGCTGACGTGGAGGACGAGAATGACCTTCGGGGCCGATCGGATAAGCATGCTCTGATGCGAGGGTGAGTAGATCCGAGCGACGGTGCAATGAAGGGAAGCTTCGACGAGTTAGCAACCTCCTAGATCAGTCGGCCGAGCAGGCTCTCGATGAGGACGCTCGGGACCGGTCGATGGGATGCCGAAGGGAAGCTTCGGTTTATTGTTATTATTTTCAGGTAAAATAAAAAATTAATTTTAGTATTGTTTCGGGGTGTTTTCTCACCACAGGTTGATAGTCTGGAGGTCTGGAGGTCGTAGCTGTCACGTGAGACGGATATGACCTTTGGGGTCGATCGACGGCGCGCTCACTTGAGCAGGAAGGCGCGGATCCCTGCTTTGGTGTGATGAGGGGTAGCCTCGGCGAGACGACAACCTCCGGGATTGGTCAGATGAACGGGCTCTAGCACGAGGGCGTTCGAATCCGAGCGAGGGATCGTCGAAGGGATGCTTCGGCGGTGGTGACGACTCCTTCGACCTGCAAGATGAAGAACTCGTCAGGGGGGTCGGACCTTGGTTCCGACCAATTCTCCTCTGATGCCAAAGTCAGATCTAGTCTGAAGGATGCTCGGTGGGATCGAGTATGGCTCACGGAGAGGCCGATACGCGGGTCCTCGGGCCGAGCTTTGGAGGAGAATGTATAAGGTGGAAGAAGGTGTGAGATTCTATATGTGATACCTCTATTGTAGATCTCAGAGATCAGCCCCCCTTTGAGATGATGCTTCTCCCCCTTCATATAGGCGAGTCATCCTCCCGGTGTAATGGGCCATGATTGCAGTCACTGATGGGGACGTGTTAAGTGGGGAATTTTAACCCCAATAATTGCCACGTTTTATGAAGGGATGAATGCCATGAAGGTGGAGTGATGGCCATGAAGGTGGTTGCCATAATTGGCGAGTGTTCCCTTGGTTTGGGGAGCAATTTCCTCCACTATGGAAAGTGGACAGTCTTTTGGGCCTTCGTCTCGGGTGGAGAAGCACGACCCGTCCGTGAGGTCCTTGGGTCAGAGCCCAAGGCCGTATTGGATTGGTTGAATAGTCATGGTTGACTTGGCTCCTCTGGGCCTGGTCAAAAATGGTTGTATCAATTGCCCACATCTCCCGAGCTCAACTGTTGTTGAGGTTGAGGTCAGGAGATGTAGTATATAGGGGAGGAGTAGCTCCTTTTGCAAAATTGGTTCGACTTATGGAGTCGGATAGTGACAATGATTTGTTGGTCTGAGATTCATTTGGTTATGAAAGGAGTGGCCTCTCGACTTACGGCCGACGAAGGAGTGATCAGCCTGCTGGGAAAGTTGCCCCCAACATTACGATAGATCTGTTCGTTCGGAGGCAAGGGGAGTGGCCCCTCGACTTACGGCCGACGAAGGGGTGATCGGCAAGCTGAGGGAGTTGCCCCCAGCATTACGATCGATCTGTTTGTTCGGTGGCAATGGGAGTGTCCCCTCGACTTACGGCCGATGAAGGGGTGATCAGCCTGCTAGGTGAGTTGCCCCCAGCCTTACGATCGATCTGTTCGTTCGGTGGCGAGGGGAGTGGCCCCTCGACTTATGGCTGAGGAAGGGGTGATCGGCCTGCTGGGGGAGTTGCCCCAGCCTTACGATCGATCTGTTTGTTCGGTGGCAAGGGGAGTGGCCCCTCGACTTACGACCGACGAAGGGGTGATCGGCCTGCTGGGGGAGTTGCCCTCAGCCTTACGGTCAATCTGTTCGTTCGGTGGCAAGGGGAGTGGCTTCTCGACTTACGACCGATGAAGGGGTGATCGGCCTGCTGGGGGAGTTACCCCCAGCCTTACGGTCGATCTGTTCGTTCGGTGGAAAGGAGAGTGGCCCTCGACTTATGGCCGACGAAGGGGTGATCGGCCTGCTGGGGGAGTTACCCCCAGCCTTACGGTCGATCTGTTCGTTCGGTGGCGAGGGGAGTGGCCCCTCTACTTACGATCGACGAAGGGGTGAACGACCTGTTGGGGGAGTTGCCCTCAGCCTTACGGTCGATCTGTTCGTTCGGTGGTGAGGGGAGTGGCCCCTCGACTTACGGCCGACAAATGGGTGATCGGCCTACTGGGAGAGTTTCCCCCAGCCTTGCTGTTGATCTGTTCATTCGGTGACGAGAGTAGTGGCCCCTCGACTTACGGCCGACGAAGGGGTGATCGGCCTACTGGGGGAGTTGCCCCCAGCCTTACGGTCGATCTATTCGTTTGGTGGCGAGGGGAGTTGCCCGTCGACTTACGGCCAATGAAGTGGTGATCGGTCGATCTGTTCGTTCGGTGGCGATGGGAGTGGCCCCTCGACTTACAGCCGGCGAAGGGGAGATCGGCCTGCTGGGGGAGTTGCCCCCAGCCTTACGGTCAATCTGTTCGTTCAGTGGCAAAGGGAGTGGCCCCTTGACTTACGGTCGACGAAGGGGTGGCCTGCTGGGGGAGTTTCCCCCAGCCTTACGGTCGATCTGTTTGTTCGGTGGCAAGGGGAGTGGCCCCTCTACTTACAGCTGACGAAGGAGCGGGTCGGCCAACTAGGGGAGTGGCTCCCAGCCTTACGACCGATCCTAGCTCTTGTCTAGATCCTAGTTTTAGCTCGAGCTCCAGTCTGGTCAGCAGATGTTTTGCGCCACCGCCTGAGTTTCTGTACCGTTAGGGGAGCTTGGAAAGCGGAGGTAGTAGGTAGCAGGGCTCCTCCCGTGTACAGTATCCTTACCCCCTCCACGTCTCGGGTTCGCCTAGGGAGATGGCAAACTCGATTCGTTGGAAATCATGTTGGTGCAGGTCAGTTGTATGAATCGGCCTCCTCTCGTCGATCGACCTCGTCTAGTCGAAAGATCGTCCAAGGGGATGGAGCAGAGAGAGACTCAGCCGGTCGGCCTCCTCCCAGATGGGGCAGCCTCCTCTCGGATGGGTCGGCCTGGTTTGGTCGGCCCCATCCTGGATGGGTCTGCCTCCATTGGTTCTGGCGTGGAAGAGGATGGAGATGCATTGAGTTCTGAGCTCTGCATCAGACCATGGTTGAACCCTTGATCCATCGTGTTTGGTTTTGGCCAAAGCCTCGAACTTGGTTGAATCAATGGAGCCGGAACTCCTGTCGCCCCGTCTCATCTGAAGTTGGCCTCTCCAGATGACCGAACCAGCGTTGAGTCGTTGTTCGGCTGTAGGGTGAGCTGAGAGGAGTTAGGTCTGGTCTTTGTGGCTCGTTCCGATCGATCGGTGGTAGATCTTGGCTTGTTGGGGTTCGCAAGCTTGATTGGGGGAGAACCGCATTGCGTAGGAGCTTTATGCGATGACAAACCCATTGGAAACCGTGCTGCTTGCAAGAACGATGGAACGACTGAAAGTGCTACCACGCCAAGGGTCGGGATGACTACTTTCAGTGCAAGAGAGAGGTGCATCGCTCTCATTGACTGGACTTGACATGCAATCAGATGGGATACAGATTTATTCCCACAAAGCTTTCCGTTCCCGAGTAGTGAAGTATCGGTTGCATTGCGGAAGGAGCCTTCGTTGGGCACTGCTCCATCAAGATCACTTTATGACAAATTTAAGAGCTCCAGGCACAGAATTTGGCAAGAAAATTTGGAATTTCTCCAGTTGGATTGCTCAGCTCCATTGATGAGCTCGAACAATCTGTGCTTCGGGGAGCCACGTCCCGGAGATAGGTCCCCCCTCAAAGACTCGAAGTCGAGACACCACGGAGTTGGGGAATCCATAAGCTCGACAGGGGGACGCTCCTCCGCTCGGCACTTGGTAGCGCAACAGGGCAGTATAGAAGCTGAAGGCAATCGAGCATCCCGTACCCTCGAAGCTTTTGTCGAACCATTTGCGTTGTCGTGAGCCCAAATTTGCCACTTTTGTCTGAAGTAGATCCAAAATGACTAGAATGCTCGGCACGGATGCATGGATGCTCGACATGGAGCCTCGGGTGCTCGGTGCGGATGCACAGATGCTCGGCACGGGGCCTCGGATGCTCGGTGCGGATGCACAGCTGGCCGACAGATTGGTAGTTGATCGATCGAGCTTGGTGAGCGGACTGATCCTTACACCAGTGACTCATGCTACATCTCAAGACAGAGATAAGGCCTCCGCTTAGCCCCCAACACTTCGAGGGAATCAAGATCCGAATTGAACAGGTGAAGCTCAGTTTGTGTGGCGATGGTAGCCGTGGTCCTCTCAGCTCTAACAATCGCTGCATACCGCTGGACCTTGATGAACTGCCTCATATGAACAGGAAATCATCTCCAACCGCTTGACTCTTTGCCCTCGACTCCCGGTATCTGTTACTATGTCCCCATCGTAGCAGTACGTCGCCGGGGATCGCTGACTATTGGAGCATATCTGGCTCTGGAAGTCGTCCCATTCCATCGTCAGATCAAGAGGTAGTGATCTTTGATCTCGGTTATCGTCGTCCGTGATCAGCCATCGAAGAGGAAGCTGGGCTTGGACGAGAAGTTTGCTTGGGTGGCGATCGGATCGATGCTCCATTGGGCGAGGCCGAGGTCTTTGGCGAGAGGGGAGAGGGTCTCCCAGGTCTCCCGGGGGTTGGCTGGTTTCCTCGTGCTCTTAATGGAGCCAGTGAGCTGTTGGAGCCGTTGAAAGACCTGCTGCTCGACGACCCCATCGACAAGATGGCCATGGCATGGAGTAGCTTAGTCGATAGCTCGATAGGATGGTCGATCGGCATCTTCAGCAGCTCCGCAAGCAGAGCGTCATCCTCAGAGGTTCAGGTCGGCATCCTTGGTGGCTTCGAAGTGAGACATGGGGCAGAACGGCCTGTTCGGCCGCTCGGTGGGGTGGCCGACCGACGTCCTCAGCATCCTTGGTTGGATGGTTGGGGCGGGTCTGCATCCCTGCGGCTCGAAAGGGATGCTGACGCCTGCCCGTGTCAGATCCGGCTGCGGCATCGAAGAAGTCGGAGAAGCTTGCAACCGGATCGTCGGTTCCTTTCCTGAGGATGGTCTCGAGGGGTGAGAGGGAGAGCATGGCAAGGATGTCGTCGTTTGAAGCGGCATCGATGGAGATGGCAGAGGGACCGGATCGGGCCAAATCCGGGTCTGAACACTGGATCGGGGTCTTCGGCATCCTCGGCGGTTTTGCAGCTCGTCCCGTTTCTCTTGAAAGCTGCAACTTAGAGGAAGGTGAGGAGAGGTTGCGAGCAGGATCGTTCCCCCACACACATCCAATTGAATGTCACTTAAAAATAATTGAATGTCAGATTCAACTTGAAATGACATTTGGCAGGTGCTTCATGGCATTTTAAACCAATTGAATGTCAGATTTAATTTGAAATGACGTTTGGCAGTGGCTTCATGGCATTTAAAGCCAATTGAATGTCAGCCTCTAGTCAATTCCTATGACATTTAATTACATGGGGTAAGGCGCATTGGGACAAACCCGTCTCTCGAGGTCGATTGAACCAAACGCGGTTGTTGCCGATCACCAAAGTTTTTGATCAAGGTCACTGCTTTGCAGCGATTGAAATTGAAGACATCAATGTCAAATACGGATCACCTTGGGACCGAAGGCGATGGCTGTGGTCCGATTCAGGGGGGAAGCCGGACTCACGGGGAGCAGGTTGACTTTCACCTCACGGAGATTGGCCCTTCGAGATTTTAATCAGTGGAACGAATCATTGTCGATGTGGTTGATGACATGTGTGTTGACTCGTTTGCACAGACGGCGTTCGATGTTTCGGGGTGTTTTCTCACCACAGGTTGATAGTCTGGAGGCCTGGATGTCGTAGCTGTCACGTGAGACGGAGATGACCTTTGGAGTCGATCGATGGCACGTTCACTTGAGTAGGAAGGCAGGGATCCGTGCTTTGGTGTGACGAGGGGTAGCCTCGGCGGGACGACAACCTCCGAAATCGGTCGGAAGAATGGGCTCTAGCACGAGGGCGTTTGGATCCGAGCGAGGGATCGCCGAAGGGAAGCTTCAGTGGTGGTGATGACTCCTTCGATCGGCAAGATGAAGAACTCGTCAGGGGGTTTGGACCTTGGTTCCGATTAATTCCCCTCCAATGTCAAAGTCAGATCTAGTCTGAAGGATGCTCGGTGGGATCGAGTATGGCTCACGGAGAGGCTGATACACGAGTCCTCTGGCCGAGCTTTGGAGGAGAATGTATAAGGTGGAAGAAGGTGTGAGAGTTTGTATGTGATACATCCATTGTAGATCTCGGAGATCAGCCCCCCTTTGAGATGATGCTTCTCCCCCCTTCATATAGGCGAGTCATCCTCCCGGTCTAATGGGCCATGATTGCCGTCACTGATGGGGACGTGCTAAGTGGGAAATGTTGACCCCAATAATTGGAAGTGATGAATGCAATGAAGTTAGAGTGATTGCCATGAAGGTGGTTGCCATAATTGGCGAGTGTTCCATTGGTTTGGGGAGCGATTTCCTCCACTACAGAAAGTGTGCGTTCTTTTGGGCCTTCGTCTCGGGTGGAGAAGTGCGACCCGTCCGTGAGGTCCTTGGGCTAGAGCCTAAGGCCGTAGCGAGTTGGTTGACTAGTCGCGGTTGACTTGGCTCCTTTGGGCCCGGTCAAAAATGGTTGTATTAAGTATGTATGCTTCCGATTATCACCTCAAATTTTATGATGTAATTCTTAAAAAGTAAATCTTATTTAGTCAATGTATATTTGAAATTGGTTTATTATTTTAGTATTTGGCAAAAAATTGCAGATATGCTCGAAAAACTCGATGTTGAGAGCGCATCCTGGTTCTTGAACAAAATCAAACAAATATGAACAACCTAGAAGCCTCTGGCTCATCACGCCGGACCATCACTCCTACTTACTGATGTAAGCTTAAAATGTATTTTTCTAATAAATAACTTGAAAGAATAGGAAGGCAAAAAAACAAAAGGAGGCGATTCGAGCTTATCCCTAATGCGTTCCCAAAAACGAATGATGTGAGGAGTTCTGTAGCATACTTGCCATTTTTATGGATCCTGAATCGTGCAGATCACCAACCTGCTGAAAACAATTCATGTGAGGGTGTTCTGTTGCACATTTTTGGCCAGACATGGACCATTTAGCACAGCCCATCAGCTTTCTGGACGCAAATCACATTGTGTTGCTCGGTGGCAGATCTGATCATTGTAGCAAGAGAAGCATGGATGTGTTGTAAGAAGAAATACA